>OVBI01003196.1:0-13937 GCA_900406495.1 Sisymbrium altissimum
CGGTGATCCTCCCATGATTGTGTTCACCGAGGATTCAAAGGGTTGCCCTAAAGATATCGGGAAAGTTTCATTTCCGGATTGAATCCAATCCTCAAAGATCTCTAGAATCGGTTCGGCTCCACCGAGCGGATGATTCGAGTTAGTTGACCTAGGCATCTTTCGTTTCTCAGAGTAAGAAAGCTTCTGGATACCNAATTGTGGGAACGAGATTTCACACAATATATTTTCGGAAAGTGAATTCGATAATTAGGTCCCAAAAGTTCTAGAATGAGAAACCACTTGAAAGATTTTGGTAGATTTCCACAAAAGTGAAGAATAAGAAAAACGAAGGATAAAAACACGATTTTATTACTGAATCTCGAATAAACAGTAAATCGTATATGTATTGAGTATGTAAGCGTTTCAGAATGTGTTACAAGAAGTAGGGATCGATCTTTATTTATACTAAGACATCCGAATCCCTAAACACTCTAAGTTTCGATGTGGGACAAAGGTTATGTCCTTTTTCCGACGATTTTTCCATAAATCTTCGAGGAAGCTTCTAGAACATTCCGTAAATGGGTTTCAGCCTTTGTCGGTCCATCCTTCCAGCTTGGCCCAAGTCCATTCTTCGTCTAGTGGTTTTCTCCGGTTAGTCCGATAGACGAAACATCGCGATGTTTCGAGAAACTTACGAAAACATCAGTATATTTTACGAAAAGGCCATAAAGACGAAGAAAGAAGCGAAACCAGGCGAAACGAGATGAAACGAAAAGTGTCAGCCAACCTGGTCATCATTTCCTACCGAGCTGGACAGCAATCAGCATGCTGACCGTCTAGCTCGGTAGTCTGGGTGCAGAAAATGCTGAACCGGCTTGCTTCCTGGTCGACGGTGTCGTGCAGCTCGGTATCCAGGGTGAGAGGAGATCTTTCAATAAGTCGTGGGATGCATCCAGCTCGATATGGTGAAGTGTGTCGGTCAGCTCGTTAGCCAGGAGGGTAGATTTTACCGAGCTGACTGGCACATGCCGTCCAGCTCGGTAGAAATGGTGAAGGAAACACCCAACCAGCTGCTCCAAGCTTCCGTACCGAGCTGGACAGCAATACCCGACTTATGGACCCCTTAACTTTCTCGTATGAAGTCTGTTTGATCTGATTCTTCTTTCATGAGTTTCATAATTGAGTTACGAACATTGTACAAGTAGTTTCATGTTCAAAAGCCTTGTGGTTTGGAAGATACGTCTCGATCATTGAACACATGTCCTATTCAGCTCGGAACTCTCGGAAAGTGTCATCCAGCTCGGTTTCCAAGTGGAAAAGGATTCTACCGAAATTGATGCATCATGCTGTCCATCTCGGTACAAAATAGGGAGAGTGGTACCGAGCTGGATGCATCTTGATGACCAGCTCGGTAGATTTGTACCCAGCGGACTACTCTGTGCTGTGCAGATTGACGTTCTGTGGCAAATGCTTGGCAAAACATGCATTCAGGTCGTGTTTGTCAGTCAGCTCGGTAGGATTTGCTGCCAAAACACCGAGCTGGCTGTCATGAAAGCCTGGTTGGTTGCATTTTACTCGAAAAATCGTAACTTTCGTCGGTTTATCGGAAGAATCGTTCAAAGGGATGAAATGATCAGCCGAACGTATTGGAAAGATGTCAATCAGCTCGGTATCATTAGCAGGTCTTGACACCGAGCTGGCTGTCTTGTTTCGTCCAACCAATCATCCTTTGTTCAACGAATTGCGAGTTCATCGATTTTTCTTACTTTCTTTGCAGAGTTATCGACAGATTGGTTTGAAATGAACTTTCTCCGAACTCATATCTAAATATGGAAATCATTTTTCGATATTCAAATATTTTAATTGTTAATTCTGGAAATGTGGGTTTTGACCCCAACATAGAGGTAATTACCTCGAGATATATATCAACATTCTTTTATTTATGCATTTCTTGGTTTATCCAATATAGACCGGTTAACTCTACTAACATTGAATTTGTTTCGATTATTATGACGATGGTGATCCTATCTATGTATGTCCAAATTGTAAAGCCTTTATGTGGTATGGAGAGCGTTTGTCTAAAAGACAATTTGCACGTAGGCCGGTTTTCTCTGTGTGTTATGGCCAGGGTAAAGTTGTGTTGCCGTTACTCAAACCACCTCCCAATAGTTTATTAACTTTGCTATACAATGATGGTCCAACACGGACATGATGTTTTCTTTTACGTCGTTGGGGGGAAATACCAACTATTCTATCAACAACGGTAAAGGACCTTATTTGTTTCAGTTATCGGGTGAAAATTTTCATTATATAGGCGATATCCTACCACCTCCTGGTGAAAACCCAGCATTTTTGCAGCTTTACATACACGATACTGCACATGAAATATCCAACAGACTGTCTGCATTCGGGTACTGATTATGTTGATATTTGTGTCTAAATATTTTGAAAGATATTTTGTTATCTAAATACGTGGTAACGATCATTTATGTCTTGATTATGTAGAAAATCCGGGATACTGGTGCTCTAGAAGAATCAATTGTTCGGACGATACAAAAAATGTTGGATAAGTATAATCACCACGTCAAAGCATTCAGGCATGTGTGTTATAGGTTTCAGCAATGCAGTCAAGTAAACAATCTCCGTTTAATTTTGAAATGCGATAGACAATCTGATGGTCGTAATGAAAATCTCCCTACCGCGAATGAAGTGGCTGCTTTGATACCCGGGGATTTCGACGTTAGAGTGAATACACGTGATATCATACTTGAGAGTCGGACTGGGGGACTGCATAGGATTAGTGAACTACATCCTGCATATCTACGTCTTCAGTATCCGTTGTTGTTCCCATACGGCGAGGATGGGTTTAGAGGTTGTATCGATATTGGATATTTAGACAAGGCTGAGCGGACGAGACTCCATGTGACTATACGAGAATTTTTTGCTTTCCGGATATAAGAACGCTATGGAGAATCACCTATCGTCTTAATGTCCGGTAGATTGTATCAACAGTTCCTGGTAGACGCGTATACGATGGTCGAGACGAACAGATTACGTTACATATGGCTAAACCAAAGCAAGCTACGATCAGAGACCTATAATACAATAAGGAAAGCAGTTTCTAAGGGTAAATACGATCTATAGAAACAAGGTAGTCAAGTCATAATACTCTCTTCTTACACTGGAGGTACGAGGTACCTGTTGCAGCATTACCTCAATGCAATGACTACGTGCAAGTACATGGGGTTTCCAGATCTTTTTTCTTGACGTTAACGTGTAATCCAAAGTGGCCAGAAATTACTCGGCACCTGCAGAGACATAATCTGAAGCCTGAGGATAGGCCTGATTTATGTTGTCGAGTCTTCAAGATGAAACTCGATGACCTTACCAATTGACAACAAAACACGTTCTGGGCGTCGTGAATGCTGGTACGTTAATATTTGATAACATTCTCTTATCAGCGAGTGCGAGATATGAATGTGCAGACTTATTTTGTTTTGTGATATAATAGAATTTTATTGTGTCATTTCTGCAGCTATATACATTATCGAGTTTCAAAAGAGAGGATTACCTCACGCTCATATAGTTCTGTTTATGAGAGGAGATCACAAACTGCCAACCAGTGCTCATATTGATCAAATAATATGCGCCAAAATTCCTGATAAAGATCAGAATCCGAATCTGTATAATGTTATTGGAGACATGATGATCCACGGACCCTGTGGTGCGGCGAACATGGATAGTGTCTGTATGGATAAAGAAAAATGTACTAAATATTTTTCGAAGCAGTTCTGTCCAATTACAAAGATAGATGATGCTGGGTACCCCGTCTACAGAAGGCGAGATGATGACAGATACGTGCTGAAAAAGGGGTTCAGATGTGACAACGGATACGTGGTTCCGTACAACCCTGATTTGAGTCTTCGTTACAATGCCCATATTAACGTGGAGTGGTGTGTACAATCTCGCTCAGTCAAGTATCTTTTCAAATACATTCACAAGGGTTCAGACTATGTTCAAGCAACGGTTGCAGGTGACGAGGAGGATGACGAGATTGAGAGACACTTTAGTTGCAGGTATTTTTTTGTAATTACACGTCTTTATTGTGCAAAACATATACACGCATCTCATATATATTTTCTTTGCATTGTTCTAGATATATATCGGCTTGCAAGTCTACATGGAGGCTTTTGGGTTTTCCTATACACTATTGTTCCGTGCCTGTTGTTAAACTTACTTTTCACTTGCCTGGTCAGCAATTGGTTGTTTTTAATGAAAATGATCCTGCTGATGAAGTTATTGGTCGTGTAACTATCAGTAGTTCTAAGTTTCTTGCTTGGATGAGATGTAATGTGAAATATGCTCAAGCCAGACTTCTCACTTACGCGGAGATTCCCGCAAATTTTGGTTGGCAGAGAAAGCTCAGAGAGGGGACACCAAGGTCCCGACGTCGTGTCTTGGGAGAGTTACTTATGTCCCAATGTCCGCGGGAGAAACTTATTTCTTAAGGCTCCTTCTCAATTTGGTGAGAGGTCCAATGAGTTATAATGATATAAAAACTGTGCGTGGTGTACTGTACAAAACGTTTAGAGAGGCTTGCTACGCATATGGATTGCTGGACGATGACAAAGAATATATAGATGCTATCAAAGATGCGAGTACGTTTGTGTCTGGTAAGAGACTTCGCAGATTATTTGTGATCCTCTTAACCACGTTTGCCATTGCTGTTCCTTCGAGGGTTTGGAATGTTACGTCGGAGTTCTTGAGTGATGATATATTGTATAACGAGCGAAAAAGTTCCAGGAATTAGGGTAAGTTGGTTTTTGTTTTAGAATTCATGTCTGACTGTTTTGTTAGCTTTTTCTGATCGTCTTTTTACGTGTAAAATTATCCAGATCTTGTGTTATCACACAGTCAGATCAAGAACTATGCGCTGATTGAGATTGAGAAACTCTTACGTTTGAGTGGGACTTCTCTAGCTAACTATTCTCCCATGCTGTTTCCAGAGGATATAAGATTGGATTCATGTTACAATCCTTTAATACGTGACGATGAAAGCTATGATCGGGATCAGTTACGTGTCAGACATGTGGAGATGTTGCAGACCATAAGGGATGAGCAGAAGTGTGTATACGACGATATCCTTGAAGCTGTCAACATTGGTGTGGGGTGTTTATTTTTTGTTTATGGTTCAGGTGGCACTGGGAAAATGTATCTGTGGAGGTTGTTGGGAGCAGCGCTGAGATCAAAAGGTAAGATCGTGCTTAATGTTGCATCGAGCGACATCGCTGCTTTGCTTTTGCAAGGAGGTAGAACAGCTCACTCGAGATTCGCAATCCCCATCGTAGTTAATAAATTTTCTACGTGTGGGATCAAAGCCGGGTCTAAACTTGCAGAATTGATCAAAAAGGCAAAGCTAATAATATGGGACGAGGCCCTGATGATGATTAAGGACTGTTACGAGACTTTAGATAGGACGATGTGTGATATACTACAATGCGAACAACCGTTTGGTGGCAAGGTGGTAGTCTTTGGAGGAGATTTTTGACAGATATTGCCGGTTATTCCAGACGCGGGGAGAGCGGAGATCGTTCTTTCTGCCTTGAATTCGTCCTCTCTCTGGTCCTATTGTAAAGTAATGCGAGTTACATGGAACATGCGTCTAATACCCAGAGATAATAGTCGTGAAATGCTTGAGTTGGCTGCTTTCTCCCAATGGATCATGGATATTGGTGATGGAAAAATTAATAGAAATGATTCAGGTGAATTCGAGATCGATATACCCGAGGATCTGTTGATAGCGGATGGTGACGATTCTATCAAAGCGATCGTGTCTGAAACATATGGAGATTCATTTGTTACTTGCCGTGACCCGACGTTCTTCAGAGAGAGGGAAATATTAAGTCCACGTAACATAGATGTTGATATAATAAACGAGTATATGCTCTCACGACTAAGTGGTAAACTTTTTAGTATTTATATTTTCTTATTGATTCTTATATCCTGATAATTTAGTCAAGATTCTGATTTTGTTTTGGTTTGATGTTGATCAGGTCCAGAGAAGGTATATCTAAGCTGCGATAGTATCGATACGACAGAAAAAGATATTGATTTTAACGAAGCATCTGAGGTACCATCTCAGAGCACCGAATCACCGGATCCCAATGATCCTGGTAATATGATATATACAGAAGAGTTTTTGAACAGTGTCAAGGTATCTGGATTGTCAAACCACGAGCTTCGTTTGAAAGTTGGTACACCTATCATGATGCTCCGAAATATTGATCGTCCAGGTGGTTTGTGCAATGGTACGAGGTTACTTGTGACTAGTCCTGATTATGTGATCGGTGCTAAGGTCATAACAGGTGATAAAATCGGGAAAACGGTCCTCATTCCAAGGATATTTCGATCACCGACTGTAGGAAAATTATCATTTAGGATGAGGCGCAAACAGATTCCAGTTGCATTGGCTTTTGCGATGACCATAAGCAAAAGCCAGGGAAAAACTCTGGAAAAGGTAGTAGGATTGTATTTACCAAGACCTGTTTTTTTCATGGTCAGTTGTATGTGGCTGTCTCAAGAATAACATCCAGATCCGGATTGAAGATTTTGGTCACTGATGAGTACGGGAAGCCACAGCGCAAGATGCTTAACATGGTGTACTACGAAGTGTTTCAAAATATCTGAGAGTAGGTCATCGTATATCTAGAGTATGTTTTGTTTCCATGATTTGGTATTTTTTTATATTTATTTGTTCGTTTTTATGATTTAAGATGTTGTTTAATAAATAAACATTGGTCCTTATCGGATTCCTCTACGAAATAAATTTGGATATGATCGCAACATATCTTGTACCAATAAGATTGTTTCACTACTATTGCGTAAACAAACTATAGGCCCGGTTTTATCGTTATCTCATAGGCCCAAAAGATTATTATGATATGTTGTCATTCCTGAATGGTTCAGAAAGTTCAGCCCACGGAACTAGTTTTCTAGGTCTAAGCATGGCATGATCCACGTATTGGATTTAAAAGTCCAACCAGTAAATAAAGTTTTTTACATCTAAGCCCACAAAAGAAACCACTGATATAGTTTTCTAGGTCTAAGCCCAATAGCGGATAAATATCATATATGGCATGATTCACGTATTGGATCTAAAAGTCCATCTCGCAAATAAGTATTCTTCAATCTAAGCCCACAAAAGAAGCCCCAAAACGGATCTATGACAGAGTTAGGGGTCGACGACAGAGCCATGGTCTGTCTCGAGTATGAACCTGCATGACATTAAGTGTTAACAATGTTTAAATGTGATCGAGTATTAGCAATTGCGTTAGCTATAGAAGTTAACTTACTTCCTCCTGAAATCAGTAGCCTCTCTGATGCGTGGATTAAGCATGAAATCAGAGCATCCAGAGACGGACGTTAAGATCGTTCTAGAGTAATGGGGACCTATCGTACCAAAAACATGTGACCCAGATAGATGTAATTACGAAGGGTTAAAGCTAAATCTAAATTCAGTACTCTAACTACCTGTTTCTTCTTTGAATTTCCAAAACCTTAGAACGCAAACTACACCATGTTCTCGCTCGACTTGCCACTGATCGTAGAATCTTCTTGCGATGGCTCCAACAGCATCGCAATGGATAATATAGTCTCTATAATCAGCTATACGATATAAATTATTAATCACTTTAATACATATTCAAAAATATGTTAACCACGTTAATATTTTTTCACATCAAGTGTCTCTAAAACAAAAAGTTGATTCAAAGAAATTAAGATACTTACTTTTCGTTGGTGAGCTGAAACGTTAGAATATAATGTTCTTCTTTTTCGACGCCGGTTTCGTCGTTTCATAGATACCCAACAGATGAAACATGACCCATCAAATCTAAATACACATAAAATTCATGGCAAAGTTAAGATGTTGCCAAAGCATACTAAAATTATTATTTGCTCATTGTTTTAAGGACAACTCAAATTCATGTATATATATTTTGAGAGAATGGTTAACTTACCCGAAAGTACAGACGTATCCACTGTCCTATTCCAAATATCATCTAATTTGGGATAATCGAGATATATGTCATCCGAAATTGGTGGAATATCTCTTACAAACGTCGTTCTCTTTAGCACGATTTCGTACTTATGTTTAGAAAGTTTTGGGACATCGACAGAAGGTATAATATTGAAGCCGAACAAGAACCTCCATTCACCTTTAATAAAATCTCCATCGAAACGTTAGACATCATCTACATTGATAACAGCACCGATTCTAGCCTGATAAAATCGTGAATAGAGTTGGTGTTCGCGGTTTTCCTATATATATATATATATATAGATGGGTATCTAAAATAAAAAAATGATTGTCGTACCTCTTGATCGCTAAGAATCATTTTGACACAATGACCTCCTTCAGGCGACGGTAAAATCCACATACGAAGGACTTTTACAGCGATCGTCCATACTTGGCCTATAGGGATTAGTTCTTTAACAGAATCTCTTGGTACTCTATATTCCATAACCGTCATTTGGTGATTGTAACACTGAGATTGCTCTCTAGAAGTGTCTTTTAGTTCGTGTATTTTTTTTTTTTTTTGGTATCCCTCTTATTGAGATTGACGCCCTTTGTACATTTACTCACTTTTTAGATGTTTTAACTCATATACTTTTAGCAGAAAAGTTAAACTTATAGGAGGAACCTGAAAGTGTATAGGAATCCACAGTTGGAAATGATGGTTGGCTGCAACATTGAAACAAGCACCATACTCCATATCCTTTTTCTTAAAACGAGGAGATATTCTGATTTCATACAAAAAAAAAATGATGATTTAACTGTTTAATTTTAAAATGTACCGAGTTATAAATGTGAATGATTTAACTGTTTTATTTTAAAATGTGGTCTCTAGATTATTGTTTCGTTGTCGAGAACATGGTTCATGTGTCTTGAGAAGAGGGACTATCATTTCGTGGTTGATCAGAGTTACACTATTGGATGGCATATTAATATAATTATAGTATGCATTATGCAGATCAAGATTATATTTGACCATAAAATGTATTTGCTTAGAATAAATTAAAATCATTAGTGAATTTGCCCTCAAACATTATACTAGAATTCAAAAGATGAATGATGACGGTTTGAGCCGGACGTGCTATGACAGTATTTGTGACATGCATCAAGTCGAAATATGGAATCTACTTTATCGATATTACATTCCTATTTTTTGTATCGAGAATAATTTAGATTTAGAAATAATTTGTAGAAAACAAAAAGTAACGACTGTGTGAAATCGAAAGGGTGCGGATTATAATAAACATTTAACATCTATTTTATATTCCATAAATCAAGTTCTACATATATTGTCTTTGTGTCCGAAACGATATTCTCTTTATAATTCTTCCTACGATCTAGAATGGGGGATGAAATGTTTTTGGGTGATTTGCATGTGTGGAAGCCAAAATTGAAAATCATGGTGAAAGTTTTTAAACGATGGGAGACTATGGATTCCGATGGTCGCAAATCTCTCAATTTCATCTTGGTCGACGAAGAGGTAAGATCAGTTCGATTTCTTTTTCTCATAAGTTACAATCTGTAGGAGACTTGATGACATGCACGATATCTAGGAGATTTGATGACACTTTGAATTTGTTTCGTTTATGGAATCTTAGGGTACCAAAGCTCTAGCGTCTGTTGGAAACCGTTTTTATCTGTACTTTAAACGTGTTATGCAAGAAGGATTGTGGTTTGAGATGGTTGATTTCGTTCCGCGTCGTGTTCTTCAAAACGTCAGTAGTTTCGACTTGACTAAGAATGGCCTCACGATTTTTTTCAACCGGGACACCGTTGCTCGGAGCATGGACCCAATCACAACAAACTACTTCATTAAGTTTGTGGAGTTCAAAGACATTGTTGGTGATAGGTGTGACGAGACTCATCCCATAGGTAATTCGATATAGTGGATCATGTAATATATGATCATACTTTTGGTGAGTTTGTGGTTTGAATACTGATTTGTTTGTCTGTAATCAGATTTGCTTGGAGCAATCAAGACTGTGGCACAACCCAAATCGTACATAGATAACGAAGTTGTCAAAACTTCTGTTAGGTTTCTCATCAGAATTACAAGTAGTTTTAGTGTTATTTCATGACAGATATGTTTGATTCAACTATTAATTTTTGAAATGAATCTCAGTGACATCGTCTTATAATGTGCTGTATTCGGAGAGGTAGCAGAAGTATTTTATCGGCAGTGGTGTTCGACATCAAAGGAGAATGTTGTTTGTGAGATTACTGATTGGAGGATCATGCACACGATATGTGATTTTTTAAAAAAATTATTTGCTTGGCATAATCAAGTCTATGGTACCGGTTTGTTTATTGTTACATCAACGTGTCGATCTTTAAGGTTTTTATTGGGTCTCCTCTTCTTCTGTCATGGACTAATATGATATTTATAATTTTTTAGGTGGTATCTTCATCCAAAATATTCATGGTATATCAAGGATTTGTTTTGATCCAGATATCAACGAGGTCGGAAATTTTCGCTACATTTAAGTTAAGAAATTATGAGTGTTTTATATTTTTTAGATGTACAAAACTATACGCTATGACTGATTTACTGTTTTTTTATTATTTGTAGTGATTCGCTTAACGAAAAGATCATGACATGTTGAAATATGAAGGCTTTGTTTCATTATTTGTAGGATCGAGTTATGTTATCCTACAAATAGTTGTTATGTGATGATTTGTGTGTCGAACTTATGTTTTTATCTAAAATATTTGGTATTGTTCGTATGACGATAAAACTTTTTGTTGTTGTTGTTGCATAGACTTATGTGCATCAACATGTCGATCTTTGTTGTTATTATTGGATATTGACTCCGAGACATTACAATTGCATGAGATTATCATGATATTAAAAAATATAAATCAGAAAGAGTTAAAAACCAAATTTGATTGAGATAGTTTAAACAAATAGTAGTTAATAACCATACAACACTTAATGACAAAGAATACATGTTAAATCAAATTGAAACCGAACATCCGCCCGTGCAGGGCACGGGCGCAGTGAAACGCCCTAAACCATTTTCTACGCCGCGGTCAGTCAACTTGGGCAATTCTTAAAAATTTTCCATACTTAGAATTATTTCAGCATTTTTGATTCTTTCTAAGACAAATCCGTTTAAGCATAAACTTATATTGAATAGAAAGCCGAGGTTCAGTATAACAATGAGAGTTCGCTAATAGGCTATTACATCATTATACTTAGCAATTCTACCGAATACATCCACTATCCTTCTCAATCCTTTGCCCTTGTCCCGCGGCTCATGCTTGGCTATCATCTTTACCTGCGTCCACAAAGGAGGCGTAAGCAAAAATATTGCTTAGTGAAAGCGGTTAACCCGTCCCACTGAGCCAATTATATAACGCAACAAGCAATAATCAGCAGTCTAAGTATGCGAATCCTACAGATGTTTAATCAAGCCAATCGTAATGTTGACCGGGCCAACTCCGCGATCCAGTCGAGTCTTACGGGCCATCACGCCCGAAGCACACGAACTGATCCGAATGTCCGCGTCTCGGTGAACAATCAGCTGATCAAACCAAGCAGAACATGGAATAGCCGGATAAGCAATCAATACGAACATTCCCTAACAATCTAGACTAAGTGATCATGCGAGTTCAGATATAAATCTAGCCCAGGGAACACGCACTCACCTTGGCCCATTCGGTTATGATTCTGACACCCCTTGCGCGGATGATTCAAACGGATTTCCAGTCATTTCCCACAATCGCTCTCGTGTCGCGGTCGTTATGAGTCAATACCCAATCAAATCCCAAGTACTCTCGATGTTCTTGAATATCTCTCGAGCAAATCGCCAAATTTCTCTTTCGAATTCTTTCTAAGTATTTTTGCCTGATGAAAAACATTTATTGCCCGACAAAAGTATTAACAGGCAGTTGTGCAGTTTTTGCCCATGAAACCGTCGGAAGGCAGTTCCGCGTCCCGAAACCGCTTCCCCGCGCTAACACACTGTCTGTGCGCGAGTTTTTCAGTAACCGTTGGATTACAGTTTTGCCCGATAATTAACTGTTTTTGCTCGATCCGTTCGCGCCAAAACTCGAGACGCGAGAGTATCAGCTGAGCTTCCCGACAGTCGTAACCGTCCTGTCCGAATACCGACCAACCTTGTCCGAATACCGATCAGTCAGATCATTCAGCTCAGCTTGTCGGACTAACCGACACTTAATCCCGCATTTCACGGTCTGAGCTATTTTTGCCCGATAAACACTTATTTTAGCCCGACCAACTTCATTTTAGCTCGATGTTTCCTATTTTGACTTGGCCAACTCCCATTTGGCTCGATCCATTCAGATATTTGCCCGAGCAATTAAGTCTTAGCTCGGCAAAACCCACTTTTACACGGTAATTTTCCAGTTTTGCCCGAGCAACACGACGTTTCAGCTCCCGACCTGAATCCGCCGACCCAAACTGTCTGGTTCACGGGTGTTACAACTCTCCCCCTCTTGGCTAAGATTTGTCCTCAAGTCTTCCCTTCTTCATTGGTTTTTCCTTAAGTTTCTCGAACCACTTAGGAAATTCTGCTTTCATTCTTAACTCTGGTTCCCAAGTTGTTTCTTCTTCACCGTCACAGTCCCAAATAACTTGGATCATCCTAGTTTTCTTCCGACCATCCGGCTTAGACTTCTTTCCCACAACTCGGATTGGTCGACCTTCTACTGTTAAGTTCGGCCTTAAATCTGTTGGTGGCTCAGTCACTACCTTGTGCCAGTCGGATATGCACTTCCTGAGCTGCGATACATGGAATACATTGTGGAATGCATCCATGGATGCGGGCAAATCCAACCGGTAAGCCACCGGGCCAATTCTCTCCAAAATTTCATATGGCCCCATATATCTCGGACTGAGCTTTGCATTCTTTGAAGCTCGGTCCTTGCCCTTATAGGTCACAGTTTTGAGATAAATCATGTCTCCCACCGAGAATTCCAACTCTTTTCTGTGCTTATCAGCATAACTCTTTTGCCTGTCCTGAGCTTCTTTCATCTTAAGCTTAAGGACCCCGATTCTCTCAGTCGTTTCCTCCATGAAATCCCGGCCAAATATGCTGCGCTCCCCCACTTGGGTCCAGCATAAGGGTGTTCTACATGGCCGCCCATACAATGCTTCATAAGGCGACATCCTAATACTAACTTGATAGCTATTGTTGTATGAGAACTCGGCCAGAGGTAAGTACTGATCCCACTTTCCTCCCCAGTCCAAGACACAAGCTCTTAGCAAATCTTCAAGTGTCCTAATTGTTCTTTCGGACTGTCCATCCGTCTGAGGATGATACGCTGTACTCAGATGGACCTTTTTCCCCATACTCTTCTGCATTGCCTTCCAGAACACAGAAGTAAATTTAGCATCTCGGTCAGACACAATGCTAAACGGAACACCATGTAGCTTAACGATTTGCTCCACATACAGCTTAGCCAACACTGCTGTGTTATCCTACTTGTTGATCGCAAGGAAGTGTGCAGACTTAGTCAGTCTATCAACGACTACCCAGATTGCATCCTTACCATCACACATCGGTAGTCCAGTCACGAAATCCATCGTGATCATGTCCCACTTCCACTCCGGAATGGGCAAACTCTGCAGCAGTCCACTTGGAACTTAGTGCTCGGTTTTAACCATCTGGCAGGTTGGACACTTAGCCACCCACTTAGCCACATCCCGTTTCATTCCAACCCAGTGATAGTACCTTTTCAGGTCACGGTACATCTTTTTTGCCCCGGGATGAATGGAAAATTTGGACTTGTGTGCTTCACTGAGTATCTCTTCCCGCAGCGAAGGGACATCGGGNTTTGCCCCGGGATGAATGGAAAATTTGGACTTGTTTGCTTCACTGAGTATCTCTTCCCGCAGCGAAGGGACATCGGGCACACACAC
>OVBI01003197.1:0-13936 GCA_900406495.1 Sisymbrium altissimum
CTTCAGGCTTCTCGAGATCTCCTGGATGGTTTTTCCGATTGTTGCACTCACATTAGCATAGGTTTTTGTCCTTATGCTAGGTAGTTGGAATGGGAGCTCTTTGTTGTTAGACATTGCTTGGAACTTGGTCTCCACATCCCTTAGAGTTTCAATCAGCTCTTCTTCATGNACTTGAGATGAGTGGTTGCAGCAGGTTGTACATCAAGGTGTCCTTGTTGTGAGATTTTTCCTTGTTCGAGATATCAGCTTCTTCTTGCGTGAAGCTCTCCCCCCCCCACTTAGGTTATCGATGTCCTCATCAATATGTATGTTGATGGTAGGTTGGTTGATGAGAATTGGTGAAATGTTTGTGGAAGTGTTTTGTGGGTGTTGTGTTGGAGAGATGCGAATGGTGCTTCGTTCAAGTATAGTGAGTCTTGTTGATAGGGTGTTGAGCTTGTTATTGATTGCTTCTAATTGTTCTTGCATGGTGATTTGTCCTTGCAAGAGCTGTGCTAGAGTTGTTGGGAGATCGAAACTCTGTTTTCGTGCTTGATGTGTGGTGGTGGCATGTAGTATGTCCATTGCGAAAGCTTGATGATTTAGATCTGCAAACAACAAGACTTTGGCAAGTGAAGTGCTCAATGTTATAAAAAAGTAAAAAAGGTGAGTCCTTTGTTAAGTGTGTGACCAAAATGTTCAACTTTCCCCTGCTTCGGCCACGGTGCAAATTTGGTGCTTGAGGTTTTTAGAGCTCAGCAGTCAAATACCCCACTCTCACCAAGATGCAGTATAGTGTGGGATTTTATCGAACCATCCTAGGGGTTGTGACCCACTTTGGTTTTAGAAACTCAGATGAAATCTCACCATATTAGAGTTAGAGAGGAGACTTAGACAGTATTTTAAGCAGAAATCATAAGGAGGTTCAGTTAGCACAAGATAATGATGTTAGTGAATTAGTTAAGGATTTAGATTGGTGCAAATAAAGTAAAGCAATAAGCAAAGAGGAATGAAAATTGCATAAAGTAAATAAGCAGAAATTGTAAATGAAAAGGCAAATATAATGATGAGATTAGTGTTCTTTGATAGTCCATTTTAGGGTCAATAGTGCCTTAAAGCAATGAGTTTCACTAGGTTAACCATACACACAAGCTATAGTTCTTGGAGATAGATCTTTTAGTAAGAAGTTATGTTTTAGAAAATACCAGTCTCGTGGATAAGGTCTCTACGAAGCCAGAGCCACCAAAGCTACCTTTTGCCTAGTGGTGCTGCAATGGATCGAGCTTTAGGGACATTCTTCATAAAATTGTATGGTTTCTTAGACAGCCAATGTCTTGGGCTAAAGAAAGTACACCTTCCATAGTGGTTCAAACTTCAACCCATGGAGTAGTTCTTTCACTATGGGAGCTTAAGAACTTCACTGTGGGTAATTAGGCGATAATGAGCATTAAAAAGACTAAGAAAGACAGATCTAAGGTTTAAGCTCAAGAACCGAGAGTGAAGTGCTTAAGGCGGCTCCTTTCCCTTCAAACCATCAAGAACACTAAAGATGGCTACTTACACATGTTAACCTCAAAATCTATGGAGAAGATGAGATTAAGCATGATGAGAAGACTATGCTTAAGAAGAATTTAAATGAAAGCAAGTAAATAAAACGATGCAATATTATAAAAACCAAATGAGTTTTAAAATATCAAGAACAAGACTTGAAAATAAACAAGAGTAAGAGTAGAAAATAAAAGATGAGACAAAGAGAATAATGTAAATGAGTTTCTCTCTCTTTCCTTTCTAAATCTTTGGCTGCTGAAACATGAGGTTGAGGTTGTTTTTTATAGGGAGAGGGGAGACAAAAAAAAACCGTACAATTCGGGACCACTTTGGACAGGTGGCCTTGTCTCCCTCATGATAATGTGGCGCTCTCTTCTTTCGCGCGCCTAGGGTCACTTGTACGGCTTGCTTGCAACGATGCTTGGTCGTTGTGGGAGATCAATGTAGAAGCCTGGATTTTGCACGGATCACTCCTTGTGTTGTGGAGGCTTGTCTTCCATCTTTCGGGTTATGCAAACATAGGGGGTCGTAGATCAGGTTGATCTTGATGTGCTTCCCTGGTGTCCTCTCTTTCTTCCTCGTTCTGCAAGCTTTCCTCATTCAGCATCCTAATTCTCTATGGTTTCCTGAAAAACAACTCCAAATATGCAAAGAAATATACAAGGTCCTAGTAAAATGCTCATATTCCTAAATGCCATGAGAATCTAGTTAAATGATGTAAACGGTGATGGTTAAGTGATGTAAAAAGGATGCTAAATGATGTTAAAATATGGAGATATCAGATGCTCTAAGTTATATTGCTTCATCTACATTGTCTTATATTTTTTTTTTATTTTATTCTAAGTTTAATATTTCAGAAAAAGAGCAACAAAATATATTTACTAATTTACCTGTTCTTAATTTTGTAGTTTTTTTTTGTTGGTCAACACATAATTTTACTAAACCATGAATATCATTCGTGCTTATTAAAGGGTAAGCCCAATGGCAAACTCAAGTGTTTATCTCAAAGCCCTAATATGAAGAGTACCCGCGGATGAACAGTAAACGGGTTAAATATTTTAGATAGCGTATCTTGTAAGTTTTATCTTTTACTTAGTCATTATTTATATATGTGGTTGTAAGTGACAAAGAAAATATCAACGAGACTTTTTCAGATCTATCTCTCTTCTTCTTCTTCCTTTCTAATTCTTCTTATTCTTCATTCTTAATCTCTTAATTCTATCATGGTATAATAGTAGTAAGATCATAATCTCTTTTTTTAATTCTGCAAAACTCTTATTCTTCATCTCTTTTTCTCAAAATCTCTAGTTTAAACTGTTGTTCCTGTGACTCTTACAAGATTCCACTACATTCTATGGTGTAGGATGGCAAAGACTGCTCTTGGTGGAAGAGGTTTGTGGAGCCATGTAACTCTTGATGAAGCTCCAAAGAAATCTGTCCAACAAGAAGATGGCAAGGAGATTTTCCTTGTGGATGAAGACAAATGGTTTCAAGAGGACCAGTTTGTGCTTTCTATTCTCCAAAACTCCCTAGAAGCATCAATCTTGGAAACTTACTCCTATTGTGAAACTGCCATGGGAGACTCTTAAAAAGGTGTATGGAAACACCTCCAATCTAAGCAGGATCTTTGAAGTAAAGCAAGCCATTAACAACCTCAGTCAAGAAGACATGGAGTTTACCCAACACTTTGGGAAGTTCAGATCTTTGTGGGCTGAGCTTGATATGTTAAGGCCAAACACAATGGATCCTGCTGTTCTACTTGAGAGGCATGAGCAAGACAAGGTCTTTGGGCTCTTACTAACTCTAAACTCCACCTACAATGACCTGATCAAGCATATCCTAAGGTCAGACAAGCTTCCAACACTTGAAGAGGTATGTGCTAAAATTCAAAAGGAGCAAGGATCCTTTGGACTCTTTGGAGGAAAGGGAGAATTGTCACAGCCAACAAAGGATTGTATAGGCAGGAAGAAAGGAAGGTGTGGGTATGTGACTATTGCAAGAAGAAAGGTCACAACAAAGACAAGTGCTGGATCCTCCATCCCCATCTAAAACCAAACAAGTGGAAGGAACCAAGGGCAAACATCTCCAATGCCATTGCTGAGCAGCCATGTTCATCCTCAGGATCGAATAAGGTAGAAGGCAAGGCCTTGATGTCTACTCATGCTCCCTTGGTAGCTGGTCATGATGAGATGGTGAGGAGATAAGACCTTGAAGCTATCATCAAAGCCCTCAAAGAAAATTCTGGTAAAGTATTTGGTAATTCATTCCATGCTTCAAACATATCTAAGCCATTGATTGTAGATTCGTGAGCTTCTCATCATATGATTAGTGATTCAAACCTGATTAGCAATATGAAACTGGCTTTAGGGAATGTTGTGATAGCAAATGGAGATAAAGTACCAATCAAAGGTATATGCAATCTTAGGCTATTTGATAAAGATTCTAAAGCCTTGTTTATGCCTAATTTTACATCAAACTTGCTTTCAGTTAAAATGGCGACTACTGATTTAAATTGCAATATTATCTTTAATCCTAATGATGTTCAATTTCATGATATTGAGACAAACAGGCTGCTTGGAAAAGGTGTGACCAAGGATGGTCTATATTTGCTTAAAGACACCAAACCTATCTCAAAGTTATCTTGTGCTTTTAGTTCTGTCTCTGCTGTAGCTAATGATGTAATTTGGCATGCTAGATTAGGGCATCCTCATTCTCGTGCATTAGGATTGATGTTGCCTAGTGTTTAAGAATGATGAATGTGAAGCTTGTATTCTTGGAAAACATTGCAAATCTGTCTTTCCAAAATCTATGACTGTTTATGAGAATTGGTTTGATCTTATTCATTCTGATGTTTGGACTGCCCCTTGTGAATCTAGAGATAATCATAAGTACGTTTTCACATTCATTGATGAAAAGTCAAAGTATACTTGGCTTACATTGATTCAATCTAAGGATAGAGTTCTAGAAGCTTTTATCAACTTTCTGAACTATATTACTAACCATTTCAATGCCGAGATTAAAATCTTTAGATCAGATAATGGTGGGGAGTATATGAGCAATGTCTTCAAACAACATTTAGTCAAACATGGAATCATTCACCAAACCAGCTGCCCTCACACACCACAACAAAATGGAGTGGCTGAAAGGAAGAATAGGCACTTGATAGAGGTGGTGAGATCCATGATGTTCCATACCAATGTTCCAAAGAGGTTTTCGGGAGATGCAGTGGTTTCTGCTTGTTATCTAATCAACCGGATTCCAACAAAAGTCATTAGTGATGTTTCTCCATTCCAGGTATTGAACAATACTAAGCCATCTATTAGTCACTTACGTGTGTTTGGGGGTGTTTATTTTGTTTTGATCCCAGGAGAACAAAGAAACAAGCTTGAGGCGAAGAGTGTAAAAGCTATGTTTATTGGCTACTCCATAACTCAAAATGGATATAAGTGTTATATACCAGAAACCAGGAGGATTATGGTGTCTAGAGATGTCAAGTTTATGGAGACCAAATGCTATTATGATGAAAGGAGTTGGGACAATCTGAAGGATCTATCTAATACACCATCGGATCGAGCAACAAACCTTAGAATCATATTGGAGACTCTTGGTATAAGTTCACCCAAGGAACCCAAGGAGAAGGAAGAAACAAGGGGGCCAAATACAACTGTGGAACCTCTAATAGCTGTTGAAGACATCCACCTTGATCATGAGGGGGGCACACAAGCAGAACAAGAAGAACCGCATGTGCAACAAGATGATTTTGAGTTGGAACAAGAAGGTTCTGCTGTTCATGAACAAGATGGAATGTCTCGAGATGTTCAAGAAGAAGAGGAGCAAGAGCAACAACTCCAAACTATCCAACCTTTGAGAAGGAGTACAAAACCTAGAGTCTACTACAATGCACAAGCTGTAGCTCATCCTATCCAAGCGGTTTGCTCTCTACCTCACTTTTCCTTATAACATCAAGTATTTGTTTGCAAATTGGATCAGGGACAGGTGCCAAAGACCTATGAAGAAGCCAAAGAGCATAAAGTATGGAGAGATGCAGTAGGTGATGAAACCGGGGCTATGGAACGCAATCAATCACACTTGGGATGAGGAAGACCTTCCCAAAGGTAAGAAGGCTGTAAGCTCCAAGTGGGTGTTCACTATCAAGCAAAAAATTGATAGAGAGATTGAGAGATACAAGGCAAGGCTGGTAGCGAGAGGATTCACTCAGACCTATGGAGAGGATTATGTGGATACCTTTGCACCAGTAGCCAAACTCCACACGGTAAGGGTCATTCTCTCTTTAGCAACTAACCTTGAATGGGATCTTTGGCAGATGGATGTCAAAAATGCATTCCTTCAAGGTGAGCTAGAAGATGAAGTCTACATGACTCCTCCACCTGGTCTTGAAGATACAATTACACCAGGAAAGGTTCTTAGGCTCAGAAAAGCCATCTATGGCTTGAAGAAATCTCCTAGAGCTTGGTATTATAAACTGAGCATGACTCTCAGAGATAGAGGATTTAGAAAGTCCGAGGCAGACCACACTCTTTTCACTCTTCCAAGCCAAGAAGGTATCATTGTCATTCTTGTTTATGTAGATGATATTATCATCTCAGGGAGTGACAAAGCAGGTATCCAAGCCACTAAGGATTATCTCAAATCTGTTTTTGATATTGAAGATATTGGTGAGCTAAAGTAATTCTTAGGGATAGAAGTGTGTCGCTCTAAAGAGGGATTCTTCTTATCTCAAAGGAAGTACATACTTGATTTGTTGTCTGAAACAGGAAAACTTGGAGATAAGTCAGCCAAGACACCCCTTGAAGAAGGTTACAAAGTTATAAGGGAGGGGGAGATTGAGGATAAGCCGTATGAAGACTTCAAGCAATAGAGAAGGATGGTTGGTAAGCTTATCTATTTAACCATTACCAGACCTGATATTTGCTTTGCTGTGAATCAGGTAAGTCAATACATGCAAGCTCCCAAAGTTCACCACTGGAACATGGTGGAAAAAATACTCAAGTATCTAAATGGTGCTCCGGATTAAGGCATTTGGATGGGTTGCAATGGAAACTCAGAGATAGTGGGGTACTGTGATGCTGATTGGGCTGGAGATAAAGAGGACAGGAGGTCTACAACCAGCTACTGTACGTTCATTGGAGGCAATCTTATCACTTGGAAAAGCAAGAAGCAAAAGGTTGTTTCTTACTCAAGCACTGAAGCCGAGTATAGAGCCATGAGAAAGCTCACCAATGAGCTTATTTGGATCAAGCACTTCTTAAGAATTTGGGAATTGAATCACCAGACCCAATCACCATGCATGGTGACAACTAAGCAGCTATCCACATTGCATCCAACTCAGTGTTCCACGAAAGAACCAAACACATTGAAGTGGACTGCCACAAAGTGAGACAGATGGTGGAGCAAGGGGTGATCTTACCTTGTTACACAAAAAGTGAAGATCAGTTGGCTGACATCTTCACCAAGGCAGCTAACACTAAGGTTTGTGAGTTCATCCATCCTCAACTTGGACTCAATGATCTCTCACGGCCATAACTCTCATGGCCATGGAGTCTATACTCTTTTTCCCTAAGTTTGGTTTTGTCCCATGTGGTTTTCCATACTTAGATTTTTAATGAGGTAGATCATCATGGTTCCAAATTTGACCTCCGGAGTTTCTATGGTCAAGCTTGAGGGGGAGTATTAAGGGGTAAGCCCAATGGCAAGCCCAAGTGTTTATGTCAAAGCCCTAGTATGAACAGTACCCGCAGACGAACAGTAAACGGGTTAAGATATTTTAGATAGCGTCTCTTGTAAGCTTTATCTTTTACTTAGTCATTATTTATATATGTGGTTGTAAGTGACAAAGAAAATATCAAGGAGACTTTTGCAGATCTATCTCTCTTCTTCTTCCTCCTTTCTAATTCTTCTTATTCTTCATTCTTAATCTCTTAATTTTATCAGTGCTGATATCATTTGTGCTGGTATAACATGAGATTCAATTTTGTTTGTACAATAGCGATGATCTTGTAGGACGAAAGAGAGACGAACAATGCAGTGGAGCAAATTTATCAGTGACAAAATGACCCCTAGACAACCATTCAAGAACATCGGCCTGGAGTCACTGTCACCTATTTTTTCCATTTCTGTAAAACCATTCAAGCATTTTCATCATGACCAATACCCCAGAATTAAGACACGACAACCAACGAAGAAACCATCAAAGCTAGCAATACCTACAAAACAACCCCAATTTTGCAAACATAAGCAAACCCCAAAACAATACAATCAAATAACCAACACACCACCAACCCATAAGAACAACCACTGTTTGCAAATTAAACATCACTAAACCAACAACAAGAGAAAATAACTAACCTAAAACGTTAGAAACTTTAATGATGGAAAGGCATATAAGTGTCAGAGAATCACTCACCTCAAATCCTAGATGAAAACGAACACAATTGCCATCCGCTGAAAAAAATAATATCCCGTGATAACCAAATCCAAGACCCGTGTCTTGTCCTTTTTCTTTTCAAGGTTGTTTTTGTGATTACCATTTTACAATTTGATGACCTAATCTCATGTTGCGTAATAGCTCATAATATTATCTTGGTATGTATACAAGAGTTGTTCTTAACTTGAGTCGTTGAGTCGTATCGTGATGGGAGGTAATATTGTTCTTCTTTTATAAATATATTTTTATTATTATTATTAGTTGGGTGGTTCGTGTTTTAATATGATTTTGTAGTTATGTTTATATAATATGATTTATTTGTACTTATATTGTGTGATATTGATTTATGTTGAAATTTATAGGTTTAAGTGGTTTTGGTCATGCGAATTCTCCCTTTTCACTTGCCATGTGTTGATTCTGGGATCCGATTTGCCATTTGTAAACAAAAATTCATCTAAATTTCTGGAGGTTATAAGGACGAGATTACCATTGACGCCAGCAGCCAACCGAATGAAACCATTGACCTTATGTAACTAAAGAGAGACCATCTCTCAACACGAAAGAATCCGAAACTTCATAACCCCGCAAGATCGTACCATTATCTGATTCTCAAAGAAAATTCCAGATGCGGCAACGTCAACCACTGAGACAACAATTTTGTGCCTAGATATAAATTTTACCAAAATGGACCACCTCAAGCAGACCGGGAGATTCCAGGAGCGAAGCTTAACCCACCGAAAACCTCTGAACGTGGTAACGAAGAAAGATTGAAGAGAGAAGCATTGTTAGCAATTTCCACCGAAGAAAAAAAGAAACTTGCAAACTCAGACATAAACACCGTACTTTGAAACTAGAGAAGGGATGAACCAATCATAGTTCCTCAGAGTTGCATCAAAAAGATGAAGATGGTGGACAGGGAAGCATGATCTGTCGAAGATCTAAAAAATTTACATTAGACGTAAATATTTGATTTCTTTCAATATGCTGGATCCACCATATACTTCAAATTGAAACATCACTCCGACCAATTTAACAAAGCCTTCGTTCATTTTTAGAGTTCTCAGTTTGTTTACAAAAATGTCAAACCTATTTCACATAAACGACAGTGAGTGAAATTATGCTTCACCAAAAAAAACTAATTAATATCTAGACTGAAATGACCCAAGACTCATCTAATATTTAGATGAATTAGTAGAGGGTAAAGGGATTTAGGGTTCACTTATGATCAACGGCAGGTTGCACAATTAAGTTAAGGTCCAGACCGCAGCCCAAAGAAAAAGAAAATATACCATTAGTGGGTTTTAGATTGATATAAAAATAATAATCACCGGATTAGCTTAATCACAAGCTATTGCAGGAAAGCTCCTTGATTCACCATTAAAAGAACAAACGAATCTGAGTAACATAAAATCCCAAAAGAATAACAAATACAGTAAAACCTAAAATCAAATATCTATGAAAACTAAAGTATGAAAAACACATTAAGAAAAAGGGTGAAATTTTTGGGTGGCTTTCACCTCTTCTTCTCTCTCTTCACCCTCTAAAAGTTTTTAATGGTATCAAAGTATAAAATTCAGAATAAGTTTAAGAAGAAGGATAAGACAAAAATGTTGAAAAGAAGCAATTAAAGATGATGAATAATTGAAAGAAGAATAAGAAGACTAGAATGAGAAAAAGGTAAAAAAAAAAAAAAAAAGACTGGGAGATAAAAGAAGACAAAGTGGAAAAATGAGAAGATAAGAAACAAGGAGAAGACGAGCCAAACAAAAATAGTACCAATAAGAAGTTGGAGAAGACAAAGATTACAAAGATGATTAAAAAAGAAGTTAGAAGATGATTAAGAAAGAAGTTAGAAGATGATTAAAAAGAAAAAGATAAAGTTGAAAAACAAAAGGTTGAAAAAGAGATGGTCTCTCTTTAGTTACATGAGGTCAATGGTTTCATTCGGTTGGCTGCTAGCGTCAACGGTAATCTTGTCCTTAGAACCTCCAGAAGTTAAGAAGAAGTTTTGTTTGTTTTGGGATTTATATCTATCCGTAATATTTGTATCAGATGGTTTAAGAAAAAAAACTCAGCATCGATTATATGTTTATCTCTTGGTTTATATTTTATGAAAATATATAATCTTGCGAATGGTGGTATTTATCTTTTTATACGTTTAGACGTTTATCTCAAGTTTAATATTTTTAATATATATTACTAATGATAAAAAAATTACTATTCATGATTTTGTTGGCCTATAAATTTTTTTTTTTTTTTAAATGTGAGTCCATATTTGGGTTTATCTGTTAATTTTAAAACATGTATTAGAAAATAAGATATTATCAAAACCTGATTTTCTTGACAGCCACATATGAAGATCAAATGCGATCGCGTTTGTTACTATAATATCTCCATATCTCCTTTATATAAAAGAGATTGATTCCCTAAATTCTTAGAGTGTCCACATCAGCAATAAATCCATGTCATAATTTACTGTTAATCTTATTGGCTAACCTTTTCCTACATCTTCTAACATTTATATGATTTTGAGTTTGTCTGATGATTAAAAACAAATCCCTTAATTGGCCCAGTAATGATAGGAAATGTTAACCAGATAAATAGCCCAACAACCTACATCAAAGCTTAACTCATCTTTTTTTTCCGAGCTTTCGTGAAACTGGTCGAGAGACGAATCCGTTACGGCCCAGTTATGGCCCTAACACCAAGCTTTTAACTAAAGCAACCCGACCTGATTCCCTCGGACCACTTTCTTCACTGTCTGTCCTTTCCATCACTTCGACGGATCCCATTCCTTCGCTCTCCTGCTCGGTGTGAATTTAATGTGGATCCTTTCCGTTTCGAAACAAAGGTAACGACCAGTCCCAACCTCCTTCTCCCGTAATTGCTCCAAGAATCGTCGAGTTGGCGGGTTTATCTGACTCTTCGCTTATCCCCTCCTCAGCCATAAATACGATGCTGCAAGTCCAAAGCTATTCACCCCTCAAACTCCCTCTACTGAAATCATCGCAGCAATGGCTAGGAAGAACTTCAAATCTCAAGGTAAAGGGATTATACACTCCAGAAGTAAACAAATGTTTGTTGTTAGTAGTTTCGGTTTCGGAATCGTATTATATTGAATTCGGTGGTGTTTTTATGTGCAGAGGTGGGAAGTACACGGAGGAGGATGCAAAGACTGTTATGATACAAATATGGAATGTGGTTACATTTTCTCATCTTCACGGTGTTGTCCACTGAGATCACAAACCCAAGGTGATAAAAGCTCTTTAAGTCTACTTATACATTTAATGTTTCATCGCCATCTTCTTGAAGTTTACTAAATACTATTTTGGTACAGAATTTTCTTTTACTTCAAAAGAATACACCTCTCAACTGAAGGAAATAGATTTTTGTTTGTCAGATTACGTGAGACTAGGTAAAATGTTCTCAAATTACTCTTTAATTCCAGATTTTAGAGACTGAAATTGAGTTTGTTTTCTACAGATTATCCACAACTATATAAAATTGAGATGGCTTAACATCTTCAAGCGTTCTACGATTCCATAACAGTTGTAGTAATTGCATAGATGTTCAGAGGATTAGCTTAGGAAGATATATTGCTAATATATATCCAATATTGTGCTCAGTTTGATTGCTTATAATTGGAATAAGCAATTTGTTGTATCTCTACTCTTTATATCACTTCTTCTCTTTCATAACTTCATTTCGGCATATATGCAATTAAGTGGAGTGAGCTTGACGAGATATGGATATAGCATGTGACATAGCTCTGTGTTAGTTAAGGCGTTGATGACGTAAAATCTTAAAACCATTTTCTGATGAGCTTTCTTCTGGTTGTGACTACAATAATTGTGTTCGTGTTTGGGTATATATGTTCAAATCTACTTCCATAAGAATGAGAAGCCTACTGACCAAAAGTGATTTATTACGGCTTAGCAGGAACATGACAACAAAGTGGAGAAGCAGAAAAAGAACAAGACTCGTGATGCTTCTGAGAAACTAACTCTTGAGCTNAAAATCTAAAAAGAGAATTGCGTTTAGGAATCTAACTATCTGAAGATCTTTCTTTTGGAATTTAAATTTTGTATTTCGTTCCAGCCTCCACAAAAAAAATAAATGGGAAGACGATTGAGAATACTAGACTAGTGAAGTTACCAAGATTTTTTTGATATATAATCTTACCAGGAGTTAGAGGCGGAGAATGCTTAATTGTTATCAAAGGTTTCAAGCTGCCAATGCCAACAGGTGAGAGAACATATAGAGTCATCATAGATTTATCAATTGCGCGCGATTCTGGATTTGATGAATAGCAGAAAGGACTTATTGATCAACTGTTATAGGATTGTATTTTGTTGCTTACGTGTTTGCATTTTGTTCCCGAAATTTGTTCATATGTAATTGTCCCTTTCTCTGTAGTCTCCAGGCAGTAGACGCTGATGAATGTGTGTGATAAGGCTCCGACTGTGGAGAAGCTTTTGTGGCACCAAGCACCTCAGTCGTTGGAAACGTTAAGATTGGAAGAGGATCCTCCTTTTGGTATGGATGCATACTTTGAGGTCAGTTTTGATTTGGATGTTTGTTTGATTTGATTTTTCATATCACACAACGAAAGTCTTGATTTTTCATATACGCTACGGCATTGGTACTGTATGGTTAAATGTATTACTTCTTTACCAGGATACAGTAAATTAACATTCAGTTCAAACTTGCTCTTTTCTTTTCCTGCGCAGGGGATATGAACACCGTAAGTGCTGGATCAGGAAGTAAAATTCAGGATAACTCACTTCTGCATGTGGCAGTAGTATCTTTTCTTTGATTCATAACTGACGGAGATGATGTGGTAATTCTAAGGTCTTTAGTCTCTTTTTTGTTAATGTTATAATGACTTTAAAGGGATAGGGTCTAAGCATGTATATTTCAGATTATTCTGATTGGTGTCCTGGTTCATGTATTGAGAGATGTGCTTACAGCTTTTCCTGCACCGGGATGTAAGTTCCACCAATGTAATCCAATGAACAAAGGTTTGTTTTCAAGTAATTGTGATTAAAATTGTAATATTTTCATGAATTGACATGAAGCATGTGTCCGAATTCATTGAGAAAGCAGAAGAGCTGAAACCAATGGGTGCTGATATGGGACCATCTACTTTAGCTGTGAGTATGCTTAATTCACTTTCATGCCGGAATAACATTATGAGTTTGTGGAATAGATGTGTTTATTCTCTTAAAACTGAACAAGAAATTCAATTCATTTGTTAGATACACATGTGAAAGCATAAGGTTAATGGGATTAATATTAATTGTAAAAAAATGGTAGAGTTAAATTAGAATCCATACAATTTGATCAATTGGCTAATTATTTTTTACTTTTGTATTTTGCTGAGCTTGCTTCATGTGTAAATGAGTCTGTCACTGAAACTTTGTATAACATGTTAGTAGCAAGAGTTCCGTTATTTGTTCACTTTTTGATTATCAGATTTAATATAAAAACTGTGATGATAAGGGTTTTACTGTGATAATCCAACTTAATCATTAATCAAGTCCTTCCATGTATATGGATTTCAAATTCTTGGATTGACTTTAACGGGGGTGTATTGAATATGAAATTTAAAAGAAGTTGAGATGATTTGCTTTTTAATGAGTTTTTGGGAGATTTTAGGTAAATTATGAAAGTTGTGGTGATTGTCATTAATAAATCACTCTAAAATTCCATCTAAAGCCATGGGATTTGAAGTTTTATTTTTTTAACAAAGAAGTCTCACCAAATCACCTTAGAATCACTACAAAACTCTTAAATGCGGGTCGATTTTTTCTTAATGCAGGGCGGGTGCGGGTCAGTATTTTTTAACGCAGAGCGGATGCGGGATACAATATTTTAAACCGCGGATTCGCGGGTACCCGCAAATTTTTTTTTAAAATTTTTTTTATTAATTATAAATATTTATCTTAATTTTCAATAAAAATA
>OVBI01003198.1:0-13932 GCA_900406495.1 Sisymbrium altissimum
AAACAATTGAAAGGGAGTTTTAGAGTTGTCCATAGAAATGTTTGGGAAGAGTGCCACGTGGCTATAACATAGAGTTTTAGAGAAAGCTTATATGGGTACTCTCTGGAGCTTCTATTAGCTCCTTTTATTAGTATAGATTTCTATTTTTATTTCAATTTCTCTTTAATAAAGTTTTTTTTGGATAAACCGAAAATAACTTTCTATTAAACAAATAATGATTATAATTTTTAGAAATATATTTTTACTAAAATATAAACAAAAATCAATTAAAGATATCATCCGTTTTCAGAATATATTAAAATTTTATATTATATTTTTAGATATAAGTAATTGTATAAATTAAACTTTTAAATTTCTAATTTCATATTATTCAAAAAATCTTAAATATCATAAAAAAAAAATAAAAAATAACAATTTTTTAGGCCTTAAGACACGCCATAATCTAGTTTATATTTTTGTTGAAATTGTTTTTTTATATATTATTAAGCGATAATTTGTGTAAATATTGACCGAAATTCTTTGAATTAAAATGTCTCTCTCGAAGGGCGACAACTTTGGCGATTTTAGTAACCGTTTTTTCAACCGCCGTTTTCCATACTTTCCGACGGTTTTCTCCAGTTTTCTCAGGGTCAAACCTGTCGGTTTTTGTCCGTTGAGCCTTCCCTCTGACGGTTTGTTTGTCTCATCCTTGTTTGATAAGTTATTTCAATTCAAACCGCCATGGAAACCACCCTATATATACACTGGTCTCTGTTACTCTTCCAGTTTCATGTCTGTAAATTGAATGAGTAATCCTACTCGTAAACGCTTTCAAAATCTCACTTTGGGCTTTGATGATGCCCCGGTTACTCTTCCTGCATCAGTCTGTTCTCAGGCCACATCAGCAAATCGTTTCACCATCGTTGGTGTTCCTGTTAATCCTCGCAAGCAATCACTACGACCTTTATTGGCCCACATGCCCCGTCTCTGGGGTTTGGGGAACACAGTGATTGGTCGCATTATGGGTTGAAACCGTTTTCAGTTTGTCTTCTAGTCTGAGGACGCAATGAATGTAACGCTTCGCCGGGGCCCATGGTCTTTTAGTGAGTGGATGCTTGTTCTACAACGTTGGTCGCCTGACCTCCCGGCAGAACGTCTCAATGAAATCCCGTTTTGGATTCAAATTCGGGGTATCCCGCTGCAATACTTAACGCGTCCAATGATTGGGTTTATTGGGTCTACGCTGGGTCCTGTGATTGATGTCGATTTCGATGAATCATCTACTCGTGTTGATTTTGTCCGTGTCCAGGTGGTCTGGAATATTTCTAATCCATTGCGTTTTCAGCGGAACTTTCAATTTGGTGAAGAAGTCAACACAGTGCTTTCTTTTTGGTATGAGCGACTTCGTAACTTCTGTACGAAGTGCGGTCTCATGACTCATGATTGCAAGGATAAGGACTGCCCCCTCTATGAAGATGATGATCATGATGGGCCGGAGAATGATGGAGGTGAGGGTCCTGATGACGACGAACTTACAGAGGCAGAGCACATTGAAGAGGTCAAATTTGAAGAAATGTCTGCCGGTCTACACAACTCTGAAACTGAGGAGTATATTCCTCTGGAACGCACTGACGGTGACCTCGCTGTGGAGACGGCTCGGTTTCTACAGGCGAAGATGGCAAAAGGGAAGTTCCGTGAGGCTGATTTCATGAACGTATTTGCAGAGTACACACGTCAAGAAGAGAATCAGCATCTTAACAAACGTAAGAGACATGAAGTGGCATACATGCTTCAGAATCCGGTAAATGGTCTGGTGTATAGGACAGTCCTGAGTCCTGCATCGAAAAGGAGAGGTGGACACGAGTCTCAAGGCTCAAGCTCTGGCATTAATCGCAACGACGGAGGCGTGGGGGGCCCGGTACCCCCACCGGTCCAATGAGAGTCCTCTCCTGGAATTGTCGAGGCCTCGGTCCTGAGGGGTCTGCGACAGAAAAAAGGCTCATTAAGTTAATAAAAATCTATAAGCCTATTGTGTTGTTTTTAGTTGAAACTATGCATAATGATAATGTCTTAAGAGACATGTGTTCTTATCTTAAATTTGCTTCAATGGCTACGGTCCCTCCTGTAGGCAGACGGGGAGGCTTGGCCTTGTTCTGGAATAAAGAGATCAATATATCAGTGATCTCCTCTGATGTACGTATGATTGACACTTCTGTTCAACATAATGGAATGTGTTTCTATTTGTCTGCTGTCTATGGTCACCCAAATCCAAGATATAGACATGAATTATGGTCTCGAATTGAAGAAATTAATGCTAGACGATCGGGTCCTTGGATGCTTGTTGGAGACTTTAATGAGATTCTTTCCAATTATGAAAAAATGGGAGGTCCTTTGCGGGATGAGTCTAGTTTTCAAGACTTTCGCCACATGTTTGCTGTTTGTGATTTTCATGATCTCCGATCTCAAGGAAATAAGTTTTCCTGGTTTGGTAAGCGGCGTACACATTTGGTTAGGTGTTCGCTAGATCGTGTGATCGTTAATTCTGCTTGGTTAGCTCTGTTTCCGGCTTCCATTGCTGAGTTTCTTGGTTTTTACTGTTCTGATCACCGCCCAATCGTGACTACTATCTCTTTCTCGGAGTCTCATCGTAAGAAATGCTTCCGGTTTGATAAGAGGTTGCTTCAAGTCAAGGAATTTAAAAAATATGTTTCCAATGGCTGGAACTCCAAACATATATGCCGCTCTGCCAACTTGGTTGATCGTATAAGTGAATGTCGTCGTTCTGTGGCTCTCTGCAGGCGGCATTCTAAATTAAATGCAGCAAAACGAATTGAGGAACTCGAAACAGAGCTTGAGTTGGCTATTGCTAATTCTCGGGTACATTATGATGTTGTCATGCAACTTCAGAGGGATCTAGCTTCAGCTTATCGAGATGAAGAAACATATTAGCATATTAAGAGCCGAAATAAATGGATGGTTGCAGGTGATCGAAATACGAAGTTCTATCAAGCTGTTACTAGGACTCGTCATAGCCATAATCGTATGGTGTCAATCTGTGATGATCAAGGGAACGTTTATCGGGGTGATCAGGAAATTGGTCTCCATGCTTCAGAGTTTTTTAACAGGGTTTATACAAGTTCGTCTCCCGATGGTCACTCTACCATTTTTGATTCCTTCCCGATTCGTGTTACTTCAGAAATGAACACTTCTTTGATAGCCCCGGTCACAGATGGTGAAATTTTCCTGGCTCTTAACTCAATCGGGAAAGACAGAGCTCCGGGTCCTGATGGTTTCACGGCTCGTTTTTATACCTCATGTTGGGATATTGTTGGTGCTGATGTTTGTACAGCAGTTAAGGAGTTCTTTCTTTCCGGGTCTATGCAGCACGGCATCAACAACACAAATATCTGTTTAATTCCGAAGCATGATCGTCCTGAAACTCTTTCTGACTATCGTCCTATTGGCCTCTGCAATGTTTCATACAAAATCATTTCAAAAATACTGGTGAATCGCTTGAAAGGGATCCTTACTCATCTCGTCACTGAAAATCAGGCTGCTTTCATTCCGGGTCGAGTTATCTCTGACAATATTCTCATTGCTCATGAGTTAATGCACTCCTTGAAAGTTCGTAAGCGAGTCTCAAAAACTTATATGGCAGTTAAAACTGACATTTCCAAAGCCTATGATAGGGTTGAGTGGAATTTCCTTCGCTCCACTCTCTTGGCGATTGGTTTCGATGACCTTTGGGTCACTTGGATCATGGCTACTGTTACCACGGTGGAGTATTCTGTTTTAATAAATGGTACCCCTCATGGTTCTATCAAACCTCAACGTGGCCTGAGACAGGGTGATCCTTTGTCTCCTTATCTATATATTCTTTGCGCTGATGTACTCAGTCACATGGTAAATCGGGAAGCAATGGCTGGTAGAATTCGTGGTATTCGCATTGGTAATGGCGTCCCTCCAATCACTCACTTGCTTTTTGCTGATGATTCTTTGTTCTTTTGTCAAGCTAATACAAGGAATTGTAAAGCTTTGGCTGCCGTTTTCTCCACTTATGAGCATTGGTCCGGTCAAAAGATTAATCAGGCGAAGTCGCTCATTACATTTGGCTCTCGAACTACTGATGCTCTTCGACAGCATTTGAAGTCTGTTCTTAATATACCACATTTTGGTGGAGGGGGTAAATATCTCGGTTTGCCGGAGCAGTTTGGTACAAAGAAGAAAGAAATGTTTCAGTATGTTATTTCGGCTGTGAAGAAAAGGACTTCATCTTGGAGCGCGTCTTATTTATCTCAGACTGGCAAAGAGATTATGATCAAGTCTGTGGCACTGGCTATGCCAGTTTTTTCAATGTCTTGTTTTAAACTTCCATCACAGATAGCTAACGAAATAAATTCCATTCTCATGCGTTTCTGGTGGGAGAAGGGTGATAAGTCAAAAGGAATTCCATGGGTGTCTTGGAAGAAATTGCAAAAATTAAAGCAAGAAGGTGGCATAGGTTTCAGAGACATTGAAATTTTCAATGATGCTTTGCTCGCCAAACAAGCTTGGCGTTTGCTGACACATCCAAACTGTTTATTTGCTCGGTTAATGAAGGCCCGGTACTATAAAGGTGTCAATATTCTTGAAGCCAAATCGAGGACCAACAGTCCTATGGATGGAGCTCTATTTTGCGTGGTGTTGCTCTTTTGTCTAAAGGGGTTCGCCATATTATCGGAGATGGTAACTCTACGAGAATATTTAAGGATCCTTGGCTACCTGCATCTACTAACCAACCGGCTTCAGGGGTGGGCGATGGTCTTGCCTCGACTTTAATAACTAGTTCTCATGGCGTCCGCCATTGGGATTGTGACAAACTACAATAGGTTTTACAGCCTTCTGATGTGGCCCTAGTTCAAAGTCTACATTTGTCTCAGACTGTTCAACCAGATGAGTTTGTCTGGAGTTATGACAAAAGTGGCATTTATTCAGTGAAAACTGGCTATTGGTTGGCCTATAATAATGTGAGTCCTTCCGAAACCTGTGATCTAGCTCCGGGTGATCCAACTATCAAACAACAGTTATGGAAATTAGATATTGTTCCTAAGTTGAAACATTTTCTCTGGCGTTTAGCATCTCGTGCTCTAGCCACAACAACACGTTTGTCTTCTCGGGGTATTCATCTAGATCCAATTTGTCAAAGGTGTGGTCTTGCTTCAGAAACGGTAGATCATTTATTCTTTCATTACCCGGTCTCCATAATGCTTTGGCGAATGGCCCCTATACCCTGGTCTCCGACACCTTCAATGTCGCTTGATGACTTTCTCAAACAACTTTTGGTTATATATCATTGCTCTACCTTATCAATTGTGCAACGTCTATTTCCTTTCTGGCTTCTCTGGCGTATTTGAAAGGCTCGAAATTTGTTTTTTTTTCCAAAAAACTCAAACGCAACCAGAGCGTTTGATTCAGGCAACAATGTCTGATATCGAAGAATGGATTAAGGCTCATAATGATCGGAATATAATGGATCACACAGTCCTGTGTACAACCTTTAGGCCTCATGGTGCAGTTCCTGTAGACCATCTTCAAACATCTTGGCAAGGACCCTCCCCGGGTTTGCTTAAGTGTAACGTCGATGCCGCCTTTGACCCGAATACTCGTGATACTAAAGCTGGTTGGATTGTACGAAGTGCATCTGGCTCCCTCCTCTCTTGGGGTTCTGCGTTTCTTGGCCTATCCGAAACTGTTGCTGGGGCAGAAGCTCGGGCTTTGTTAATGGCAATGCAGTTTTGCTGGAGTCAGAATTATCACAACATCATTTTTGAGACTGACTGCAAAGTTCTCTATGATTCTCTTATCGGTCCTTTTAAAGATTTTACTTTATTGTAAAGATGTGGGTTTATGGTCCAACAGGTTCAGTTATATTGGGTACAGTTTTACTCTAAAGCGTTTTAATGAAGTAGCTCACCGCCTGGCTCAGCTTGGTCCAGGATCTTCTTTATTTTACTCATCTCGTTTTCTTCCTTCGAATGTTGATGTCTGTAATAGAATTCTAATGGATGCTCCTACTTGTATTGATAATTAATAAAATTCAAGTTTAGCCGAAAAAATTTTTTTTTTTTGTAAATGTTGACTATTCCCTGAAATAAAAAATAGAAATTACTAAGCAACACACTAACGAAATAATCTGATTGGCGAATCGTGGACACAGCTTAAACCCTAAACCCACCCCTTTTCTCGTTGAATAAACCGCCTCCAAAGAACGAAAAATCAAATACGACCTTAGATCTGATCTGATCCGATCCGATCTCATTTTCCCCCCAAAGGAGTTATGAGGAGAGTTACCGGATTCGCTGCACGCACAATCTCTTCCTCCGTCGCCGTCAATCCACGGCTCGCTAAGACCACAGTGATGATGACGACCACGATTTCTCCCTCCGACCCTCCGTCTCCGAGATTTAATGGTCTACCGACGCCGTCTTTTGCCGGCGGAGTTGCTGGGATTGTTTTCTTTTCCGCAGCTGCTGCATCGTCTCTTGCTCAAGAAGTTCACGCCAAGGAAATGTCTCAGAAATTCAACCCTAAGGAGGTTGTTCTGTATCAGTACGAGGCTTGCCCGTTTTGCAATAAGGTCAAAGGTAAATCCTTTTCACGCCAATTAATCTTTGGATCCGATCAAAGTTGTTCAATTTTTTACTTATGTCCAATTTATAAAGTACACAATTTTTACTTGTGTTTTATTCTCCGTAGCGTTCTTGGATTACAATAAGATTCCATACAAGATTGTTGAAGTGAATCCTTTGTTTAAGAAAGAAATTAAATGGTCTGATTACAAGAAAGTGCCCATTCTGACTGTAGATGGTGAACAATTGGTTGATTCTTCAGGTAACCCTTAAAATCTTTTTTTTTTTCAGGACCATATGTGTACTAGCTTAGGTTGAGTGATCTTTTGTTTTGTATGATGCAGTGATAATTGATAGCTTATTCCAAAGGATGCACCCTGAAATATCTAAATCTGAAGATGATGAAGAGACGAAATGGCGCAAGTATGATCATTTTTATTTATTTTCTAGTTTAGTTAACGTTACTGGTATCTAGTTACAGGACGTGCGGCTAATAATGAGTCTACCTGTTATAGGTGGGTTGACAATCACCTTGTGCATCTTTTGTCACCAAACATATATAGGAGTAGTTCTGAGGCTCTGGAGTCCTTTGATTACATCACCACCCATGGTATGGTTACTGTCGAGTCTGCTTCCTTTTTCATATGCTCAGTTTTTTATTTATATTGTTTTGGAATACATTGGTTAGTATTTTATAACCGGATTATTCCTGGGATCATAGTTTTGTATAATCATTAACATGTTGAGAAAGCGTTTGTGGGAGTCTACATCTTGTCTACGTCGTAATATAATGCCCTGGATTAAATGGGATGAAGAGATTCGTGTCCGTTTTTGAATACATATATAGATGGGTTACGATGATATACCGGATTATTCCTGGGATATTAGTTTTATATAATCATGATCATGTGGAGAAATCTTTTGTGGGACTGTGCATCTTGTCTACGTCGTAATATAATGCCCTGGATTGAATGCGATGAAGAGATTCTTGTCCGTTTTTGAATAAATGTATAGATGGGTTACTATTTTATAACCGGATTATTCTTGGGATCCTAGTTTTATATAATCATAAACATGTTGAGAAAGGTTTTGTTGGAGTGTACATCATCTCTAAGTCGTAATATAATGCTCTGGATTATATGCAGGAAATTTCAGTTTCACGGAGAGGTTAGTGGCAAAGTATGCAGGAGCAACGGCAATGTACTTTGTGTCCAAAAAACTTAAGAAGAAATATAACATTACAGATGAACGTGCAGCACTTTATGATGCTGCTGAGACATGGGTCGATGCCCTGAATGAGCGTCCATTCCTCGGTATGTCCAAGTTACAACATAATTACTGCAAAATCATAGTCCCCACTTTCTTGATTGGTCGGTCCATGATTGTAGCTTTTATTTAGCAGGTGGGGCAAAACCAAACTTGGCTGATCTCGCAGTATTTGGTGTTCTGAGGCCCATAAGGTACCTTAGATCGGGTAAGGATATGGTGGACAACACACGCATAGGTGAATGGTATTCTCGAATGGAGAACACGGTCGGAGAGCCTTCAGCGATCACGGAGTAAAGAAACTTTGCTCTACTATATCTCTAGTAGTTATGAATATGAATTGCATAATATAACGCTGATGTCATCGCGTAAAATTTTTTTAAGCTTTTAGAACTAGAGAAAGAAAAGGGAAACAAAAGAAATAAACATCTTTTCTCGTGAATGGGAGAATTTTAATTAGTACTGTGACATACGTGGTCTGGTACTAGTGCTATTCCTTAAAAGGTTGTTTCTTTGATTTTTTCTAAATTAAAAGAATCACTGGTTGCAGGGTTATTTGTTTTATTTTTTTTTTAATTTATTTGTCTAATATTCATCTTTATACAGTAGAACCTCTATAAATTAATACTCGATAAATTAATAATTATTATAAATTAATAAATTTTTCCAGTCCCAAGTTGTGCCAGTGTAAAATTTATCAAAATTCGATAAGATAACAAGATAATAATTTTTTTGAAAACTATATGTAAATATATGGTCTCAATAAAATTATAAATTAATAATTACATATATATATACCTAAGATAACATACTAAAGTATGAGCATAATATTTTTTTTTAAATTAAAGATCTCATTAATGTTTTATCACTATTTATACTGTGTATTGAAATTTTAGTAATGCTTATCTTTCAGACTTGAATTCAAAACTTATAAAGATTTTAGACACAATGAATTTTGTAGTTCTAAGTGCTTTCAAATATATTGTAATATCTTTTCTATTTCATTATTACGGATTGTAATGATTATTTTCATACATTTTAACTTATGAACATATATCATTTTAAAATAAATACTCAATATATGTTATTAAAATATATTGTAATGTAATAAAAAATTTTATTTTTATTACTTAAGATTTGTATATGTCATTTTAATTGATAGATTCAATTAAAATTTTTAAACTTTTTAGAATAATATTATTTTTTAAAAGAAAATACTAAAATATATTATATATTAAATGTGTTATTTCTATAAATTAATAAATATTAATTTATCGATTAATTAATAAATATTAATTTATCGATTAATTAATAACTCTATAAATTAATAATTTTTCAAAGTCCCAACATTATTAATTTATAGAGGTTTTACTGTACAAGAGAATTAAACCTATGGGTAAGTGGCTAATTTTCATACAAAAAGGTATAGTTGATTCGCGTAATTTTTTGTTTACTAAGTGGCTAATTCTTCATGTTCTCTTAGGAAGTTCGATTGTCCGTATTTCATATGAATGATGATAAGAAAAGTGATAGAAAATGAGTTTTACAACTCTGACCACCTTTGAGGACATTTTGTCGATTACTAATTCGTCTGTTTGAAATTGAATTTCAAACGCTAGCATAAAAGGAAGCAAAATAATCGGAACAATGATATAGAAGGACAAGCAAGAATTTGGCGAAAATGTGGTAGTACCAAAAAGACTCCATACTATTTTTTGAAGAGCAACAGAAGCCACATCACTATATAAACTTGTGTTTTCATCATTGTATCTCTTTGGTTAATGAATGAAAGTCCCAAAACTATCCGATATTGGGCCATTCCGTAAACGTTGTTTCCACAGTAATCTATGTTTCAATCGTTTATGTCTGAACACAATGGGAAGTGTTAATAAATTAAAGTTTCATCACTAATTGGTTTTGAGTTGGAAATCTATGATAAAACCCGAATTTAACATTTTTTGACCTATTTCTCCATAGTTCATTATCATGTCTTAGAAATTTATAAGCAATACTTGGGTTAACCTCTAGGAGTGAATATTTAATATTCACATATTTTCTTAAATCCAATCAGAAATTGCCACATAATAATATAAAAAATTAAAAACTATTTTGATATTATTAAACTCTACACTCTAAACTCTAAAGTAAAGATTCAAACTCTAACTCCAGAACCCAAAATTATAAAACCTAAACCCTAAAACCCTAAACCATCAACTCTAGACCCTAAACCCTAAAATTATATACCCTAAACCCTAAAATTATAAACCCTAAACCCAAAATTCTAAACCCAAAACTCTAAACCCAAATCTCTAAACTTTAAACCCAAAACTCTAAACCTTAAACCTTAATACCCCAAATTCTAAACCATAAATCCCAACACTAAACCCAAACTCCAAATCCAATTTACTAAACCCTAAACTCAGAATTCTAAATTCTAAACCCAAAATTCTAAACCCTAAACCCTAAAACCCTAAATCCTAAAACCCTATACCCTAAACCCTAAACCCTAAACTCTGCCACGTCAAGATAAGCATAATCACTTAGGCTATCAAAAAATGGTCTAGCTTCTTCAGAAATAAGTTGGTTTCAACATCTTTTTCTTCAGCCTTTTTTTTGATTCTTGATACAAATCGGCTAGTATTTTCGCGTACAACATACACGTACCCAATTATCTTTCATACCACATCTGTGGCAAACCATTTTACCCACCCAACATTGTTTTCAAAATTTTCTTATATTCATCCCATAACTCAATATTCACCTCTAGGAATGGAGTTGATCTAGTTGAACGAATTTGATGGTTCATGAGATCTGAATTTATATTTAACAACATGGAGGATTTTATCAAATTCTGAGTGCTTGGTGAATCCTCTCTCTATAAGATTCAACCATTCATTTTTGGCTTTTAATCATTGCCACAAATATTTCAAGATCTTTCATGATATATATATCATCTTATGAAGAAAGATCATGCCTTTTTCCTTTTGCTCATCTGATGTTGTTTCTAACTTAACGATGGTTTTCAAAAGCTCATTCGCCTTAAGATGCATTTTTGCATCTATTGCCTATGTCAAGGGCGAAAATCTCGAGCTTCCTCATATTTGACATGATAGTTAAATAATAACATCAGAATTTATTAATTTGACAAAAATCTTTGGAATTTTTTCTTCCTAAAAAAATATAGTAAAATGCTTTAAAAAAATAATGAACGTATAAACGAAACTTAAAAAATTAAATAGGTAAAATCTTCTATATAGTTGAGGAGGCAGAGCTTACCATAAGTTTGATGAAGTATAACATATCCTAACATAAACAGTAGATAAACAAAAATGATAGGTTAAGTTTAAAAGTCACCTTTAATATATGAACCAAACGGATGAATGGGTAGAGTGTCGTGCTTGTAAAAGTAATACTCTCTAATTGTAAACAAGACTCTCTTTAACACATATATGATTTCTTATGAGTAATGGAAGTAAATAACTTAGAAAGTGGACAAAAGATGATGAATAGAAAAGAGACCAAAGAGAGAAAGACAATTAGATAATATAGAGAATGAAACTATAATGCCCCGACCACTCCTACCATTGGGCCTCCATGTATTCTCACTAAGTCCATGGGCCGGCCCAACCCTGTCTGAAGGTCGGTGCATTGATCGGAAGGTTCGAAAGTCATGATATACTGTCTCTGCAGTCACCACATGATCGTTCCCCGTGTTTTGTCCCCACTCACACGGTACCGCGAATTACTTCCCGGTAGATTACCCATCATTTAACTACTAAAGTTCAAGCACGCTTAACTCTGGAGTTTTCTTTGGATATACAACCGAAAAGATAAGTGCAATTTAGTGATATAGATATCCAAATCAATTCTTTTAACAAACATAAGTTTTCATATAGTAGAAATCGAGATGTTATAGAAATAAAGAGAGGAAGAGAGAGTGGATAAGAACGTTCTTTTGTTTTCTTTTTTTGGTAAGAACTTTCTTTCTTTTTTTGTTTTCTCATACAAGTTATCTTTTACAAAGAACTGTACACACCTTTTTATACTAGAAGAAAAGCTTAGGGAGCAAATTAATCAAATTTGGAGAGAAAGGTATTTGTAGGAGACTTTAAAGTGAAAATATCATAACAAATTTATTAAATTTTTGGGGTATTAGTTAATTTTAGATATTTTTATAATCAAACAAAATTAATTAATTATTTTAATTCATCTTACAATTATTTAAATATTTTGACGGTACTAACTGTAAAAAACCCATAGTTATAATTTTTTTTTAACCTTTCTCTCTATATAATTGAGTAATATATATATTACCTATTTTAATATTTTCATTTTATGAAGTTACAAAATATATTGATCTAATTTTTAAACTTTTAACTGTTTCAAGTTAATAATTTACATTTGATAAATTATAAATTTATTAATATTAACTTTGAAATTTTATGCATGTTTAATTTTTTGCAAGTTAATAATTTAAATTTATAAATTATAAATTTATTATTATTAATTTTGAACTTTTATGCATGTTTCTTATTTTGTTAATTGAAACATGTTCAAAATTATATTTGTGTATATGTTTAACAATATTTAATTTTATGGTTTATACATATAATTGATGTACTAGATTATTTAGTTATATTTATCAGTTAATTTAAAAGTTTAATATTTTTTTTGATTTTTGATTTTTAATTAATTTAGAAAATGAGATCTATTATTTTAATTGTTTGAATACAAATTTAATAATTCTTTTGTTTGGATACAAATTTAATAATTATATTGTTTGGAAACATATTTACTAGATATAATGTTATATTTCATAACTATCTTTAATAAAATTTAATAAAATCATTAATATTATGTGAATGTTTTTTGTAAATTACACATTAATAACTTTTTTTAAATATCATATTTTAATATAATAAATTGACACCTAATACATGGAGGAGACAAGTAATATGTATATTGGTCCTTCCTAAACAGAAAACGAATTACTTACCACAGCACGAGAAGAAGTAGAGGAAAACAGGCACCCCATACCATTGTACACGTTGACAATGAGTCAATGATACACCGTTTTTAGACATTGTGCCCCTTTGCCTTTTCGGAATCAACAAACAATTATCGTTTTTCGAGAACTAGAATGGTTTTGTAAAATTGCTATTTTTGTTATAAATAATATATAATCATTTTATCTTTTAGCTTTCTTACTACCTAAGTCTTTACCGACTTACCTTCGCCAGATGTCAATAATATGGTTTGCATAGATTAATCAAATAGTTTCCCTTTACCTATAAATAGGTATCTTTCAATTGTATAAAATCAGTTGTAAACGAGATAGAAATCAAGGCATTTCAACATTTTGTTATCTCTCTCATTTCTGTAACAATAAAATATTATATTTATAATACGTTATTAGCACGAGCGCTTTTATACCGAAAAGGTAAATTTTAATTTATATTCATTTTTTTAATTTAATTTTTATTTATATTCAGTTTATTATATACAGGAAGATAGGCTATGCCTTCTCCGTTTATATGATTCGGAAAGATAGGCTCTACCTTCTCCGACCGGATCGCTATGGTAGGCTATACCGTCATGATCATGATCATATGGAAGACTATGTCTCCTCAGATCATATGGCAGGCTTTGCCTCCTCAAATTAAAATTCCTGCATTTAAATTCTGCAATTTAAATTTCCGCATTTAAATTCCGCTATTTAAATTCTACATTTAAATTATGCAATTTAAATTATATCTTTAAATCTCTGCATTTTAAATTCTGTTTAAAAAAAAAAAATTATTATGTTTTTTTTTTAAAATTCAATTTTTATCATACAGTTGTCATGTCAAATTTGACGAAGCTCAAAATTACTGCCCTTGATATATATATGGGAAAAATTACATGATATGAGCAGTAAGTGCAAAGATGCACCTAAGAGGAAACGGGATTCTTGATACCATCGATAAATCGGAAATCACTTCCGATGAGAAAAAGGCAAAGGCCATGATATTTTTACGCCACCATATCAATGATGGTTTAAAAGATGAATATATCATCAAAGAAGATCCTGCAGATCTTT
>OVBI01003199.1:0-13930 GCA_900406495.1 Sisymbrium altissimum
CTGGTCGCCAAAGTCTTGTCTGTAGACAATTGAATCCATGAGCTTCCAAATTAGGCAAGTGGAGGATCCTCCGGTTTAGAAGTTGAATAACATTAAGACCGTAATGAATTTCGGTATGAATCCAATTCTCCTGGTTTCCATAATGAGCTGAGAATCCAAAACAGTTGGATTCGTGGATTGGTTCTTCCTGGTTTGGTCGGAATGANCGGTTCACTGGAAGTCCGCCGGGTTGTAAGTGAGATATCTTCCTCATATCGAAATCTTTTGGACCAATTCTTCCTCTCCATGATTCCTTGATTAGTTAAGATTCCGGAACAGGTTTGTTTGTAGCTTAACCCTTCCTGGTAAGGTCGGTAAGCTCCTTTTAGTCGTCGTAGGTCTTTATCGGGTGCCTTGGAGAATGTCTGACTTTTAACTTCCATAACTTCTTCATGGTAAACGAGTTTTGGATGATTCTTCTTTGTGGTATCTCCTAGATGAGTTGACTGTGTTCTCTAAGTGTTTAATGAGCTGGAAAGCCTGATCTGGACCTCCATTTGGGCTGAACTCAGCTTGCTGGTCTCCTTTGCTTTCTTCAGCTTCATGTTTTCCATCTCAATGGCTGGGACCAGTTTGGTTGGCTTAGTACTGGTTCTGAGGTATGCATCAGAACCATTATGTCGATAACTTTGCGAAGAAACTAAGAAAAACTATCTGTCGAGAGGTTTTCCGGAAAACCGATGAACTCGCAATTCATCAAATAAAGGACGATCGGCTGGATGAAATAAGACAGCCAGCTCGGTGTCCCTACCTGCTAGTGATACCGAGCTGACTGACATCTCTTTGTCATGTTCGGCTGATCATCTCGTCGTTTGAACGATTTTTCCGATTAACCGATGAAAGTTACGATTTTTCGAGTGAAAGGCAATCAACCAATCTTGGAGGACAGCCTGCTCAGTATTTTGACAGCCAATCCTACCGAGCTGGTCCGAATACATGAGATGGATGCATGTTTTGCAAAGAATTTGCTACAAAACGTCGATCTGATCAGCACAGAGCAGTCAGGACATGTGTTCATGATCGAGGTGTATCTTCCAAACCACAAGGCTTTTGAACATGAAACCACTTGGAAAATGTTCTCAACTCAATTATGAATCTCAAAGAAGAAGAATCAGATCAAACGAAGTTCATACGAGAAAGTTATGCCATCCACAATTTGGGTGTTGCAGTCCAGCTCGGTACGGAAGCTTGGAGCAACTGGCTGGGTGTTTCCTTCACCAATCCTACCGAGCTGTACGACATATGCCAGTCAGCTCGGTAAAATCCACCCTCCTGGCTACCGAGCTGGTCGACACCCTTCAGCATACTGAGCTGGACGCATCCCACGACTTATCGGAAAATCTCCTCTCATCCTGTATACCGAGCTGGACGACACCATCGATCTGGAAGCAAGCCAGTTCAGCATTCCCTGCACCCAGACTACCGAGCTGGACGGTCAGCATTCTGAATTCTGTCCAGCTCATTAGGAAATGCTGACCGAGCTGACTGACACTTTTTGTTTCGTCTCGTTTCGCTTCTTTCTTCGTCTTCATGGCCTTTTCGTAAAACATACCGATGTTTTCGTAAGTTTCTCGAAACATCGCGATGTTTTGTCTATCGAATTGGACCGAGCTGGAATGATGGACCGACAAGGGCTGAAACCGACTTATGGAAGTTTCTAGAAGCTTGCTCGAAGATTTATAGAAAAGTTATCGGAAAAAGGAAAAGACCTTTTGTCCCACATCGAAACTTAGGTTTTCTAGGGCTTGGGTTGTCTTAGTATAAATAGGGATCGATCCCTACCTCTTGTAGGAGATTCGAAGACGTTTTACGCATTCAATACATTATAGCAATAAAAGATCGTTCTCTTTTTGATCTAGTTTCCTTTTTCGATCTTTCACTCTACTTCCTGCTTTCTCTCGCAAGATTCTCGGATCCTCACATTAACTTTACGAAAATACATTGCGGTGGATTCCGGTTCCCACACGGAGATTCAAGAGGAGGCTGCACAGATGGTTGTTGAAGAGTCTCAAACTGATGAATTGTAGGTTCGTTCATTACATACTAGTATGATGAGTATGAATAGGATTACTAGAAAGATTCATATAATATGATTAGGATAACTAGTAAGATTCATATAACTAGTGTGATTATTATGATTAGGATAACTAGGAAGATTTGTACAAACAGTATGATTAGTACGATTATGATAACTAGTAAGATTCGTATAACATTATGATTAGTATAAAACTCTTATAATATTGTATTATTTTCCAGAGTAATGAGGATGAGGAGGCTGCAGACGGTAAAGATAAATCTGTCCAGAGACTCAAGATGAAGAACCTGTGGAGAAGGAGAAGGAGGCTTAAGAGAAGGATAAAGATGCTGAAGTGGGTGAAGGAGAAGGTAAAACTAGAAGGATGCTGAAGTGGGTAAAGGAGAAGGAGAAGAGAAGGTGAAGGAGAAGGAGGCTGAAGTGGGTGAATGAGAAGTTGAAGAGAAGGAGAAGGAGGAGGCTGAAGTGGGTGAAAGGGAAGGTGAAGAGAAGGAAGGAGAAGGCGGCTATTGAAACTAAAGAGAAGGCGATTGCATATGCTATTTTTGGTAAGAAATGGTTCATTTTTACATTATATGATTTGATTAAGTTACACAAAACTTTATGATTTTTGTTGTTGTAAGGCCGGAAAAGTCAACAGCCAAAACTCCTACACATGTATGCTCCTCGATGTAATGTTTGCCGGCATGCTCGGCCATCAGGTATGCCCCTCTATGCCAAGCTGGTCGGTCAGCTCTGCCATGATGCATGCTCTCCAACGCCGAGCCGGATGGTCACGTCCCACGAGCTCCTCGGTGCCAAGCTGGTCGACCGGCTCGGCCATCACGTATGCTCCTCGATGCCGAACTGGTCAGTCAGCTAGGCCATCACGTATGCTGTCTGATGCCGATCCGGATGGTGACCTCCCACGACCTCCTTGGTGCCAAGCTGGTCGACAGGCTCGGCCATCACGTATGCTCCTCGATGCAGAGCTGGTCAGTCAGCTGGGGCATCATGAATACTCTCCGACGCAGAGCCAGAAGGTCACGTCCCACGAGCTCTTCAGTGCCAACCAGGTTAAACGGCTCGGCCATCACGTACGTTCCTCGGTGCTGAACTGGTCGGTCAGCTCGGCCATCATGCATGCTCTCCGAGGGCAAGCCAGACAGTGTGTTACGTCCCACTCCTACTTGCCGAGCCGGCCACCACTTCGAGTCCTGCTTGTACACCGAGGCCAAGACGGATAGCATGTATGACGTCCCGCTCCTACATGCCAAGCTGGTCAGCACCTCACGTCCTGCTTGTGCACTGAGGCTGAGCCGGACAGCGTGCATGATGTTCCGCTCCTACATGCCGAGCCGGTTAGCACCTCACATCCTGCTTTTACACCGAGGCTGAGCTGGACAACATGCATGATGTTTCGATCCTATACGTCAAGCCGGTCAGCACCTTACATCTTGCTTGTGCACCAAGCCTGACCGGATAGCGTGCGTGAGATCCACTCTTACATGCTGAGCCGGACGTGTAAAGCGTTAACTTAAAACAAACCAGAGTGTCAAATCGAAGAAGTTATCGAAACGAAGATGAAAGATGAAGTTGGGCCAAGCCGACAAGAAGGATTATCGTGGGCCAAGCTGACTTACCGAAGATTCTTGAAGGTTCTCGAACATTAACCGAAAGTCGGCGAAAAAAAGGAGAAGACTAGTTCCCACATCGGGAATTCGACTAGTTAGGACTTAAGTTTGTCTAATATGTATACATATCGATATTTTCCTTTGTAACACATAATTCCAGTCTTACGATACTTAGCAATAAAGCAATAAAACTCTTTTTTCGATTTTTTGTTTCTTTTTCTATTGTGCCCTAGCTTCCTTTTCTGATATTTTCCTTATTTTTTACTTCTTCCGAAGATTCTCGATTCCTCACATAACATGTTTCCTAAAATACGTTGAGATGAATTTCGGTTGCCACAATTTGGTGCTATAAGGATGGTAAACGAGAAAGCTTTACTCCTAAAGCCAGAAAGTTACAATATGGGACCTCGTGGTAATTGGAGAAGAAACCCCGATGAATCAGAATTCATACGGTGCAGGAGACCGAGAGGACCTTACGTTAACCCTAATTCTGCAGCTTTAATTCTCTCTCGAAACCCTACAGAAGAAGAACGAAGAGCAAGGAAAGCTCATTGATTCTTTCACACAGCACACAGAAAACCTCCATAAGGAAGCTGAGTCCACAGCCAATCCCTTTCGAGGAAGACGTCTCGATTTCGCAAACCCGGTAGATCAAGGCTCCTTAAGGCGTGATCCGCGACGTATCAATGGCAGCCAGCTCGGTATAACTGGCAGGTCTTGATACCGAGCTGTCTGTCCTTGTTTCGTCCAGCCGATTGTCCTTTATTTGATTAATCGCGACTTTATCGGTTTTCCGGAAGAATCTTTCAAATGACGAAAGGATTAGCCAAACATGATGAAGAGATGCAGGCAGCTCAGTATCATGGGCAGGTCTTGATACCAAGCTGGCTGTCCTTATTTCGTCCAGCCGATCGTCCTTTCTTTGATGAATCGCGACTTCATCGTTTTTCGCAAAAACTCTCGAAAGTCAGTATTTCATACTTTTCATAAAGTTATCGTTGAAATAGTTCAAAATGAACTCTCTCCAAACTCATATCAAATATGCAACTTTTTTTTTTCGATATTCAAATATTTTAATCGTTAATTCCGGAAATGTGGGTTTTGACCCCAACAAATGCCTTAGCATGGTGGGACTGAGATGTAGCTGACCGACGACGACGAAGGCTTCCCCAAATCATCACATGGGAGGATATGAGCTTCCACCTACGCAAGCAGTACGTGCCAGCCTACTACCACCGAGATTTGCAGAAGAAGTTTCGAAAACTCTCCCAGGAATCTAAGACGGTTGAGGAGTACTTTCGAAAAGTTTGAAACTCTGAAGGACAGGCTGGAAGTGTCTGAGTCATAAGAGACACTCATGGCTCAGTTCTTCGATGGTCTTCAAGACCGTATAGCCCGGAAAGTGGAACGCCAGCCTTACGGCAACTTAGATGAACTTCTGCACCTAGTCGTGCAAGCCGAGCAACATATCAAGAGGAAGAATGCCTCTCTGAACCGTTCCAAGCCGACTTAGACTCCACCAGCACGCAACTTTGAAAAGGGCAAAATCATAGAGCCTGTTTCAAGGAAGCCAGCCCCGGAGGGTAGCAAACCGACCAAACATGGCTCTAGCACAACTCCAGCCACACGAGCTCGAGATGTGACTTGCTTCAAATGCGAAGGCAAGGGTCACTACGCAAGGGAATGCCCCAACCAACAGGCAATGATTCTATGGGACGATGGTGAGACCAAATCATGCGATGAGGCTGAGGGAACCATGGAGAAAACCGACGATGAAGTTGTTGACTAGCCGGATGTAGAGGAGTTTCTGGTCACACGGCGGTCACTCTGTGCATTATTTGAACTAGAGACCATCCAGCGAGAAAACATCTTCCACTCCTGGTGCAGCATCCAGTCCAAAGTCTGCAGCCTAAACATCGATGAAGGATCATGTACCAATGTCGCCAGCAAGTATTTGGTCAACAAGCTTAGTCTGAAAACGACTAAGCACCCTCGCCTGTACCGACTGAAATGGCTCGACGATAAGGTGGAGCTACGAATCAGCGAACAGGTCATTGTTCCATTCAGCATTGGCAAGTATGCCGACCAGGTGATCTGTGACGTGATGCCAATGCAAGCTGGGAACATTCTTTTGGGATGACCCTGGCAATTCGACAAAGCGAGCTTGCACAACGGCCAGACCAACTACTACAGCTTTGACCACGACAACAAGAAGCACAACCTAGCACCATTATGTCCTCACAAAGTCCACGAGTTGCAAAAGACCATGGACAAAGGGGCTAAGGCCGAAAAGATAAGTAAAACTAACATGTTTATCTCACCTTGCAAAGTTATTAAATCATTAGAAATGAAAAAACATGTATTTCTCATGATCTTTAAAGAAGGGCATCTTGCAGGAAGAGGCAACAGAACATCCCAAAGAGATCAAGGCACTGTTGGACCAATTCCAAGATATATTTCCAGAAGAGATACCAGCTAGACTTCCACCCATCCGCAGGATTGAACATCATATAGATTTAGTGCCCGGTGTGCCTCTTCCAAACCGACCTGCATATAGAGTCAACCCCGAAGAAGCCAAAGAGCTTGAGAAACAAGTTCAAGAACTCATGAGACAAGGATATGTCCGAGAAAGCCTAAGTCCTTGTGCAGTACCGGTCATTCTAGTGCCAAAGATGGATGGGACTTGGAGAATGTGCATGGACTGCCGAGCAATCAACAACATCACAGTCAAATACCGCCATCCCATTCTTCGGCTGGACGACATGCTTGATGAGTTAAGTGGTGCAACTATTTTCTCTAAAATTGATCATAAAAGTGGATATCATCAGGTTAGAATGAAGGAAGTAGACGAATGGAAGACTGTCTTCAAGACTAAAAGAGGACTGTACGAGTGGCTAGTCATGCCTTTTGGCCTGACCAACGTACCCAGCTCATTCATGAGGCTAATGAACCATGTTCTAAGAGCCTTTATCTGTAAGTTTGTTGTTGTGTACGTTGATGACATCTTAGTATATAGCATCTGCTTGAAAGATCATTTGGCCCATTTAGAACAAGACCTTGGAACCTTGCGTTTGGGAAAATTGTATGCCAACCTTAAAAAATGTGTATTCTGTACTGATCAATTGGTCTTTTTAGGATTTGTTATAAGTGCGCAGGGTTTAAAGGTTGACCAGGAGAAGATCAAGGCAATTCAGGAGTGGCCAACTCCTACTTCCATAGGACATGTTAGAAGTTTTCATGGCCTGGCCAGTTTCTACTGATGGTTCGTGAAAGACTTCAGCACCATAGCCACACCATTGACCGCAGTCATAAAAAAGGACGTAGCATTCTCATGGGGACCAAACCAGGAAGCAGCTTTTAACAAACGGAAGGACAGCCTCACCCATGCACCGGTCCTTGTTTTACCTAACTTTGATAAAATGTTTGAGGTTGAATGTGATGCTTCAGGAACAGGGATTGGAGCCGTACTGACCCAAGGAGGAAAGCATGTGGCCTACTTCAGTGAACAGCTTAATGGAGCATCCTTGAGCTACCCGATATAATGCAATCTCCAGCCGGAGGTTTGCAAATAAGGAGGATGGAAGTTATTGTCGGCCGTACGGCTCCTACAAGTAACTTGGTCGGATGATCAAGGGTGAAATGATGAAGTGCTTGGTGGAATCAGTCGGCTGGCCGTACGGTCCTTTCCAGTTGATTGGTCGATGATCGAGGAACGGTTGATAAATGGAGTAAAGGTCGCCACATGATCCAATGATGGAAAATCGTGAGACAAGTGAGAAATCCCGGATTTCTCTAAGGCACAAAGTGCTTTGAGTTTTCTTTAAGAAGAAAGTTCGATTTTTTATTATCAAAGTTGTAAAAGATTACAAAGCTGCAGGGGGACTTATATAGATGTCCATCAGCTGTGACCTTCGTGGGGCCTTTGAAGAAGATTACAAAATATCTATCTAATCAAAGCGTGGCTAATATTTTGCCTTACTCTATGGAGTTTTAATGACAAACGGCTAACAAATGCCTTAAGAGAATTATTCGAAATATAATTAGTGCATGAAATCAGTCAATCAAATAATGCAAAAGGGAGAATTTACTTGACTTACCGTGGCGTGATGGTCGGGGATGAATCTGGCCGGGAAGGTGTCTTCATGTAGAAACGCGTGTGATGGTAACTAAGGCAAGTGTGTGCGCGATTGGTGGTTGGTCCAAATTATGTGAATAATTTGGTCGGTCGCATTTTATACCCCCATAGATGTTTGTCTTGGTGAATAATAGATTTGGCCCGAGAAAAATATCATTTGGGTCGTGTAATTTGGAAGTTGGCCCGAAGGTTTTGATGTCCGTGACTCGATGGTTATCTGGCCCGATGTTTGGCCTGGTTGCGTCTCGGTCAAAGCTTGTCGCATCTCGATCATAAACCAGGTTGATGTTTGAATTACCCGCGTCTCGGTAGAAGTCTCCCGTGTCTCGAGACTTGTCTTCCGCGTCTTGATGTTGGCTCGTGTCTCGGTAAGTATCACCCATGTCTTGATACTTAGTGTCCGCGTCTGGGTGATGATCTCCCGTGTCTCGGTATTGCTTGCTGGCGTCTCGATAGTTTATGGTCGCATCCCGACGATTCTGGTAGGTGTCCCGATAGTGCTCGGTTGCGTCTCGATGGTCAATGTCCGCGTCCTGATGATCTCCTGCTGCACCCCGATATTGGTTGCCCGCGTCCCGATAGTTGCTGACCACGTCCCGATGGATTTTCCTCGCGTCCTGATAATCATTTTGGTCCGTTTGGTTGATTTCCTTCGCTTTGGAAATGCTGATTTGGGTCATTATTTTGGTAAGTTCATCAACCTCTCTACTTGCAACTAGATTTGCCACGGCTTCATTGATGTGCTCTTGGAGTGTTCTTACTCCTGACCGCGTCATAGGCTTTGATCGCATGGTTGGAAAAGGCTTAACCGGGGCTACTTGATTTGGTTCAGTCTGGAGATTTGCATCATCCCCTCCCTCTTGAGAATGATCTAACCTCAGAGCAGATTCTCCTGCATCATACAAGGTCAAGTCAGAAACATTAAACACCGGTGAAATTTGAAAATTACCATTCAGGTCTAGTTCATATGCATTGTCGTTTATCTTCCGGATAACTTCATACGGTCCGGTTCCTTTTGGGGACAGCTTGCTCGGCCTCTCCTTTGGAAAGCGATCTTCAAGCAGATGGATCCAGACTTGGTCTCAGGGTTTTAGGATCAGTTCTTTCCGCCTCTTGTCTGATAGTTTCTTTGCTCTATCATTTCTCTTCTCGATGCTTTCTTTAGCTTGCTGATACAACTTCTTAACCAGCTCCGATTTGGTTATGCCCGATTGATGTACTTGCTCCGTCTTGGGCAATGGAATTGGCACCATGTCCAAAGGTGTCTGCGGCTTAAAACCATAGACAATCTCGAAGGCACAAAGATTAGTAGCCGAGTGCTTGACACAGTTATAAGGGAATTCAACTAAAGGAAGGTATTCAAGCCAGCTGGAAAGGTTTTTACCGACCGCGGCCCTGAGAAGGGTCGTGAGCGTCTAGTTTGTGACCTCCGTCTGTCCGTCGGTCTGGGGGTGACACGATGTGGAGAAAAGCAACTTGGTTCCCAGCTTCTTCCACGGAGTTATCCAGAAATGGCCCCAGAACTTTGGGTCTCGGTCGGACACAATGGTCTGCGGAATCCCGTGGAGTCTCACCACTTTTTTGAAGAATAAATCGGCCACCTGAATTGCATCATTGGTCTTGGTACCCATCTACCACCACAAAAATGGAGTCCTTCCTCTGGATGTTGGGAAGACCTACAGCAAAATGCATAGAAATGTCGACCTATGGCATTTCAGGAATAGGTAAAGGAGTGTATAAATCGTATGGATGCAACCTGGATTTTGCATTAAGGCAGGTGGTGCATTTGGAGCAAAATCTCTCCACGTTCCTCTTTTGGTGCGGCCAGAAGAAATGCTCGGCCAGAGTGCTTTTGGTCTTATCCATTCCAAAATTACCCATCAAGCCTCCTCCGTGGGCTTCTGCCATGATGAGTTCCCGCATGGAGCTTTTAGGAAATACACAGCTTCTTGTCTTTAAATAGGAATCCCTCGTGTTTGTAGTATGATCCAATGGCTCCTCGGTCACATTTCTTGTAAATGTCTCCTAGATCCGGGTCGTCTGGGTATAGCTCCTTTAGGTGATTAAACCCCATGATTCTTGCTTCCATGGTTGAGATCAATGCATAGCATCTTGAAAGGGCATCAGCTACTGTGTTTTCAGCGCCCTTCTTGTATTTGATAATGTAGGGAAAGGCCTCCACGAATTCTAACCACCGGGCATGACGTTTTTTCAAATTGTTCTGGCCTCGGAGGTATTTGAGAGTTCCATGGTCGGTGTAAATGACAAACTCTTTGCTGAGGAGGTAGTGCTGCCATGTCTCTAAGGATCTCACCACTGCGTACAGCTCTTTGTCATAGGTGGGGTAATTGAGTGTAGCTCCATTTAGTTTCTCACTGAAGTAAGCCACCGGTTTGCCTCCTTGCGTCAAGACTGCCCCAATTCCTGTATCTGAAGCATCACATTCAATTTCAAACGTTTTAGTGAAATCAGGTAAAGCTAGAACCGGTGCGTGGGTCAGGCTGTCCTTCAATTTTTGAAATGCAGCTTCTTGTGCTGGCCCCCAGGTGAAGGCAACGTTTTTTTTTATCACGGACATCAGTGGTGCTGCAATGGTGCTGAAGTCCCTCACAAACCATCAATAAAAACTGGCTAGGCCGTGGAAGCTCCGGACATGTCCGATGGTCGATGGCGTGGCCCAATCCTGGATTGCTCTGATTTTCTTTTCGTCCACCTTAAGTCCCTGAGAACTGAAAACAAAGCCTAGGAAAACTACTTGATCAGTGCAGAATATGTTTTTTTCAAGATTGGCATAAAGACTTTCTTGCCTAAGTGTTTTCAAAACCAATTCAAGGTGTTTAAGATGATCATCAAGGCATAGGCTATAAATCAGGATGTCATCAAAATATACCACCACGAACTTACTAATGTATGCTCTTAAGACATGGTTCATCAATCTCATGAAGGTGCTCGGGGCATTGGTTAGACCAAATGGCATGACAAGCCATTCATACAAGCCCCTCTTGGTTTTGAAGGCTGTCTTCCACTCGTATCCTTCCTTTATCCGGACTTGACGGTATCCACTCCTCATGTCAATTTTGGAGAATATGATAGCACCATGGAGTTCATCCAGCATGTCATCAAGTCTGGGGATTGGATGCCCGTACTTGACAGTGATATTGTTTATAGCCCTGTAACCAACACATATACGCCAAGAGCCATCCTTTTTAGGAACTAAGAGAACAGGTACCGCGCATGGGCTATGGCTTTCACGTATGTAGCCTCTGATATGAGGTCCTGGACTTGGCGTTCCAACTCATGGGCTTCCTCTGGATTGACTCGGTAGGCTGGTCGGTTGGGCAAGGGTGCTCCGGTGAGTAGGTCGATTAGGGGCTCAATTCCCCAGATAGGTGGCAGTCTGACTGGAATTTCCTTGGGAAAGACATCTTTCAAGGTCTCCATGAGGTGGTGCATCTCCTTGGGAAGTTCCTTTTCTTCAGTTCCTGAAAACAAACTTTCCCTAAAGATCATGAGTAGCACCTGGTCCTTTCATTCAAGTGATTTTAAAACACGGTTGGAAGATATATATAAGCTAGCCTTACTTACCTTGGAACCTTTTCCATTGCCCTTTGCATTCCATGGACGTCTTGTGGGGTGAGTGGTGCAAGACTATGCTTCTTGTTCTGATGCATGAAGGTGTAGTAGTTGGTCCGTCCACTGTGAATGGTATCTTTGTCAAATTGCCATGGCTGGCCTAGTAGGATGTGGTCTGCTTTCATTGGGACAACATCAAATAGGACCTGATCCTCATACTTGCCTATGCTGAATGGTACGGTCACTTGTTCCCCAATCTTGAGCTCCATCTCGTCATTCAGCCATTTGAGACGGTATGGTCGTGGGTGCTTGATCTTCTTAAGCCCAAGCTTATCAACCAAATAGGTGCTAGCTACATTAGTGCGAGAGCCACCATCAACGATCAAGCTACATACCTTAGATTGTATGGTGCACCAAGTGTGGAATATGTTTTCCCTTTGAACCTTCTCGGGGTCATACATGGCACTGAGGGCTCTTCTGATCACGAGCATCTCTCCCACCTCTGGATAATCGATCATTTTTTCTTCTGAGTCGATTGGTTCAGCTTCATCGTGGGATTCATACTCGCCCTCGTCTCTGAGGATCATGACACGCTGGTTAGGACACTCCCGGGCATAGTGGCCTTTGCCCTGACACTTGAAGCGTGTAACATCTCTGGCCCGTGGGGGTTGGGCTTGACTGGCACTAGGTTTATCGCTACGGGTGAATTCAAGCTTCTTTTTGACAGCTGGTTCTATCGCTTTGCCTTTGTCAAAGTTTCTGGCCGGTGAAGTCCAAGTCGGCTTGGAATGGTTCAGAGAGGCATTCTTCCTCTTGATATGTTCTTCAGCTTGAACGGCTAGGTGGAGAAGTTCATCAAAGTCTCTATAGGCTGGCGCTGAACCTTCCGGGCAATGCGGTCTTGCAGTCCATCCAAAAAACTGAGCCATGAGGGTCTCTTGTGAGTCTGAGACCTCTAGTCGGTTCTTGAGGGTTTCAAACTCATCAAAATACTCTTCGACCATTTTGGTTCCTTGAGAAAGTTTTCGGAACTTCTTCTGGAGGTCACGGTGGTAGTAGGCCGGCACGTACCGGTTCCGGAGGTGAAAGCTCATGTCTTCCCATGACAGGATTGGGGGAAACATGCGCCTTCTTTGGTCGGCTACATCTCTGTCCCGCCATGCCAAGGCATTTTCCGTGAGCTGAGTTAGCTGCTAGGGACACCTTGCGTTGCTCCATGTAATCATAGTAATCAAAGATATAATCCATTCTCCTTTCCCAATCAAGGTAAGCCTCAGGGTTGATTTTACCCGCAAACGTGGGTGGAGTGAGTTTAAGATCTCTGCTGCTGAGTCGAGGGTCGTCATCATCATGACACCATGGTCGCTCTCCATCATTTTGGTGCTGCCCGTGTTGTCGCGAGTTATCGTGTCTGTCGCGTCCCCTGTCGTGGTCGGGGTCGTCATGTGCGTCTCAATGGTTTGTCGGGCTATCGTTGCCGCATCTCCGGGAAGCTCGGCTATCGTCATCCGAGTAAGTGGCATCGTCATTGTTCCGATTCTCGACCTGAATAATCCGGTTAATCAGCCCTTCGATGGCTGCCATGATCTGAGCGAACTAGTCGCGTGCGTTGGTATCCATATTGTCACCTGATATAGTTTTAATATTTTTTATGAGTTTTAATGTCAATGGACCAAACAAAATATGCAAATGAATTGTAAATGGGTGATATAAATTCAAACGTGATTGACATAATAAACTTGATGAAGATAAATGCTTAATTAACGGACTAATGAGATTGAAATGACGGAAGTTCTAATTAAGGAAACTAGTAATGATATATATATTTTTTTTCCACGAATTTTAAACTAGATGAATGATGAAGAATAACGACGAAGATGATTCAAAAGGAAAAAAGTTTATCGGATTTTTGATCGGAGTGGAATAGAGGTGCGGTGGTTGGTGTGTTCTGGTCCGATGAATGGCAAATCCTGAAACAAAGAAAATGCAAAGTATGAATGTTCTTTTTTTTTATATAAGTATAAAGGAAAGCAAAATGAAATCGGAAAAGAAAACACCTGAGAGAGGAGCTTTTAGAGCTCTGATACCAGATAATGCAATCTCCGGACCGGAGGTTTGCAAATAGGGAGGATGGAAGTTATTGTCGGCCATACGGCTCCTAAAAGTGACTTGGTCGGATGATCAAGGGTGAAATGATGAAGTGGTTGGTGGAATCACTCGGCTGGCCGTACGTCCTTTCCGGTTGATTGGTCGATGATCGAGGAACGGTTGATAGATGGAGTTAAGGTCGCCACACGATCCGATGATGGAGAACCGTGATAAGACAAGTGAGAAATCCCGGATTTCTCTAAGGCACAAAGTGCTTTGAGTTTTCTTTAAGAAGAAAGTTCGAGTTTTTATTATCAAAGTTATAAAAGATTACAAAGTTGCAGGGGGACTTATATAGATGTCCATCAACTTGTAACACCCGTCTCATCCTCATCTGAGAACAGTGTGCCACGAACCCTAACTTATCTCTCAAGTAACTCTAATAAC
>OVBI01003200.1:0-13924 GCA_900406495.1 Sisymbrium altissimum
AGTATATAATATGGTTATATTGTTAATTTTTTATTTAACCGCTGTTGCATCTTCTAGTCAACCAGTCATAATTCTCTCGCAAACGCATCAGTTTTTAACCGCAGTACCAGTCGTATGAATCGCTTAATAACGCTTAAAACCGCAACCGTCCATTTCCGCAAACTNGCGGTTAAACCAGTCAAGCCCTTAATTGGTTTATCCGCTACCACCCGCAAGCGCAGTTTTTGTGGGTAATAACGGTTATCAGCGTTTGACAACAATCACAGAAAATGCTTTATACCGTTTTGTATCGCTCCAAATCGCTGAAAATCAAAAGCTACTTTCTGCGAACATTTGCGGTTGCTGGTGGATAATAATGATAATAAAATTATGTTTAAAAATAATAAAAATTTATTTGAAATAATAAAAATATATATAAAATAATTCAGTTAATAAAATAATTTAGTAAATTAAAAATTTTAAAATTAACTATTATAATTATGAAATATATGATCATTCACTAAACACTTATCATAATTTTATATTAATAAAATTTTAAGATTGAATTCTTTTAATAATTAATTTTATTATAATAATATACATTTTGATATTTTATATAGTTATATAATATGTTTATATTATTAGTTTGTTGTCTAACTGCTGTTGCATCCGCTAGTCAAACAGTCATAATTCTCCCACAAACGCTTCAGTTTTTAACATCTGTACTAATCATATGAATCGTTTAATAACTCTTAAAACTGCAACCGTCCGTTTCTGCAAACTCCCGCAACCACAACCGCAACCGCAAACCACACCCGCTGCGGTTAAACCAGTCAAGCCCTCAATATAAGAAATATGGAAGATTTTTGGATATAATCACAAACATCTCAATTTAAACAATAACTATATCTCAATTTTTTTTTAATGTCGTTTCATCATTTATAAATAATGTCTTTTAACCTAAAATGACTGTATATAAATTATAAAGACTCAATTAATCAAAAACACGATGAAATATATTAGTTAGAAAATGTTAAAAATTTAACATTTCAATATGTTGTAGCAATGCAACATCCTAATCTTTATATTCGAAGAAACAAATTTCTTTAACTCCTCAAAATAGAGCCTTGCTCGTGCAAAAAAATCTAGAAGATCCAAATAAGATCTCAAACTTATTTAGCATAACTAAATCATTGGAATTAACATTATTTTTTTTTTCCAACTAAAAACATCAAAACAAAAATTGATTTAAAATGATTCATTTATCCAGTTTGGTGGTAGTATGAAAATCTTCTAAAGTAAGAACTCTAACACTGCGCGTCAACTTGTCAACTTTTGTATTCTTTGCACGTGGAATAAGCTTGATGGAAAATGGATTGAAAAACTCCTTCCATATATGAAATTCCTCAATGTGCGTCTTGAAAGCCGGCCAAACCTCAGGGTTAGACATTATCTTAACCAAATCAGAACAATCTGTAGCAAAGATCACATGTTGATGTTGCAGATCTTTCATACATTCCATTGTCCAGATTAACACTTCAAATTGCACATGTAAAGGTGTTAAGTTTACTCGATCATTATGAGACCCCATCCTTTTTTCCACTACTCCCGCTTTAGTACAATAACAACCTTGACCTCAATAAAAATCAGAGATATTAATTATCAGGTGAAGGAATCTATCGAAGAAAAACAGAAAAAAATGATATATATTTCCTTTACTCAAGACTGTTATATTGTTTTTTTGGTAGAGGAAGAATCAAAAAGATACATTTTTGTTGTTGGGAGTGTTGTTGGTCGGATTCAGTTGAATTGGTCTTTGGGTTTGTTCAACTAGGTGTCGTACTTGTTATTGTTAGTGATCAAGTAAATCCGATTAATTAGGAGTTCATGGAGTTGAGTCAGTCTGAGTTGTTCCTAATTTTTATCTGTTTTAGTTTGTTTCTTTTTTTCTTGTTGTAAGGTTATATATAGCCAGTATTATACATTCAATAAAATTATCATTTTTCAGCTATTTATTCACATATGGTATTAGTGCTTGCAAACTAGTAACAACATGTGTGAGAGAGTGATCCAGAGAGGAATAACAAAGAGAGAGAGAAAAGAAAAAAAAAAAAAAGAAAGAGATATCGACATCTGAAAACTTTGTTCAATCAGTGATCCCAAAATTTGATGGTTACTACGACTTCTAGTCAATGACGATAGAGAATTTCCTAAGAAGCAGAGAATTGTGGAGCTTGGTGGAGGAGGGGATTCTAACGGCGGTTTTCGGAACAACACCAGCCAGTGATGCGCAGAGAAGAGTGGTGGAAGAGGCCAAATTCAAAGATATAAAGGTCAAAAATTTTATGTTTCAAGCTATTATAAGAGAAATCCTGGAAACAATTCTTGACAAAATCATTTCTAAGACGATTTGAAAATCGATGAGGAAGAAATACCAAGGGTTTACGAAGGTTAAGAGAGCGCAGCTTCAGGCCTTGAGAAAGGAGTTTAAACTTCTTACCATGAAGGAAAGAGAAAAGGTGGGTAGTTTTATAGGACAATGGCGATAGTGAACAAGATGAAGAGTAACAGGGAGAATATGGAACAGAGCACCATCGTGAGTAAGATACTCAGATCCCTGACTCCAAAATTCAACTACGTGGTTTACTCAATTAAGGAGTCGAATGATTTGAGCACCACGAATATAACTACATGGGAGTTATGAAGGATGAATTTGGGGTCAACAAGAGGAAGAACAGGCAGTGAAAATATCTCATGAGGAAAGGCCAAGCAGAGGAAGAGGATGTGAAGGTTTCAGAGGCGGGCGTGGCAGAGGAAGAGGAAGAACCGCCACAAACAAGGCACTAATTGAGTGTTATAAGTGTTCTAATCTAGGATATTTTCAATATAAATGTCCAGAATGGGGGAAAATGTGAATTATGCAGAACTGGAAGTAGATGAGGTTTTACTAATGGTTTATGTGGATCTGAACAAAGCAAACAGAGAAGAGGTGTGGTTTCTTGACTCAGGCTGCAGTAACCAAATGACAGAGAACAAAGAGTGGTTTTGTAACCTGGAAGGGGATCTCAACAGAACCGTGCAGCTGGGGAATGACATGACATTGTCAGTGGTGGCAAAAGGGAGCATAAGAGTCAAAGTGAATGGCATCGTTCAGGTCATATCTGACGTCTACTATGTGCCTGAACTTATAAATAATCTTCTAAGTATAGGTCAGCTACAAGAGAAGGGTGTAGAAATTCTAATACAAGATGGAAGCTGCAAGGTGTTCTATCCCGGAAAAATAGTGATTTTGCAGACCAGCATGAGTGGGAACCGGATATTCTATTTCCTAGCATCCAAATTTTCAGAAAACCCTATGTTTCTACACACTGAAAAGATAATGGACTAAGAAGCTCACTTGTGGCACTGACGTTTCATCTTAATCATGATGGAATAAAGATGATGTCTCAGAAGAATATGGTGGTTGGTCTCCCTGTGTTACAGAGTACTAAGGAGAAATATCAGACCTGCATCATCGGAAAGCAGCATAGAAGCTCAATGCCAAAGAAAATTTTGTGGAGAGCATCAAAACCACTTCAGCTAATACATTCAGATATTTGCGGCTCTATCACTCCAACCTCATGCAGTGATAAGCGGTATATTCTGAGTTTTATTGATGATTTTTCTCGAAAAACTTGGATTTACTTCTTATCCGAAAAGTCAGAGGTGTTTACTATTTTTAATAATTTCAAAGTTGGTGTTAAGAAGGAGACCGGAGCAGTTGTAGCTGGGTTGAGAACTGATCGTGGTGGAGAATTTAATATCATTGAATTTGGAGAGTTTTGTAAGGCTCAAGGGATCGGTAGAAAATTAACTACAGCCTACATGCCTCAACAAAACGGAGTGGAGGAGAAGAAGACTAGAACCATCATGAATGTTGTACGTTCGATGCTGACTGAGAGGCAAGTTCCAAATAAGTTATGTTCAGAAGCTGCACGATGGAGCGTGCATATTCAAAATCTCTTTCGAACTGCCGCACTTGAAGACACAACACCAGAGGAAGCATGTAGTGGAACTAAACCGACGGTATATTATTTTCGCATCTATGGGTATGTTGTGTATGTACATGTGCCAGATCAGAGACGAAGCAAGTTGGATGATACAAGTAAAAAGTGTATTTTCTTGGGAGTTAGTGATGAATCAAAGGCTTGGAGATTGTATGATCCAATTGCGATGAACATTATGGTTAGTAAAGATGTCATATTTGAGGAAGAAAAACGATCGGACTGTGAGAGATCTGAAGAGGAGATTAAGAAGGACACATTGGAATGTGGAGATGCGACAAATCAACATGAAGGAGACGAAGAGAGAGCAAGAAATGATTCTGAAGCAACTTCTATTAGAGTGAATAATCCAGTCAATTCACTCTCGAGAAACACAAATTTCTCACCTATGGGTGAATTATGTGGAGCCAATAGTTTAATTCCTGTGGAGCCAGCTGTTCGAGAAAGTATGCAACCAATGGTTTGGGCCAGCACGCTTGAGAGAAAAACACCAACCTATTTGGTGTATTATGAGATTGGAAGAGGTCCATTTGAAAAACAAAAAGAAGAAGATCCGGAAGCATTAATAATGATGTTGATGGTTGCAGAAAATGGTCCAGTTTGGTTTGAGAATGCTGAAAACAGAAGATTTAGAGAAAAACCATGATAAGAGAGATTGATTCGATTGAAAAAGACCAAAAATGGGAACATACCACGTTACCTACAGGCGTGAAATCCATTCGAGTCAAGTGGGTTTACAAAACCAAGTTGAATGAAGATGGAGAGGTGGAGAAGTATAAAGTAAGGTTAGTAGCCAAGGGGTATGCACAAAGCTATGGTGTTGACTACACGGAGGTGTTCGCTCCGGTGGCGAGGTTGGATATGGTTCAAACAGTTCGGGCGGTAGCAGCACAATCAGGGTGGAAGGTTCCAACTTGATGTCAAAAGTGCTTTTTTACATGCTGAACTCAAGGAAAAAGTATATGTTAGCCAGCCTGAATGATTCACCAAAAAGGGAGAAAAAGAGAAAATTTATAAGTTCAGAAAGGCTTTGTATGGTCTCAAGTAGGCACCGAGGGTTTGGTACAGCAGGAATGAAGTTTATTTTCTGCAAGAAAACTTCAAGAGATGCCCAAGTGAACACACATTGTTCACCAAATCAAAGGAAGGTAATTTTATAATTGTCAGCTTGTATCTTAATGATTTGATTTTTATGGGGAATAATAGAAGTTTCTGTGAAGAGTTCAAGAATTCTATGATGCTTGAATTTGAGATGTCTGATTTGGGGAAACTAAGGCACTTTTTTGGAGTAGAAGTGAAGTAGAGTAAAGACGGGATTTTTATATGTCAGAGGAGATATGTAAGAGAATATCTGGCACACTTTGGTATGGAGGAGAGTAACCCAATGAGAAAACCAATTGTACCTGGAACAAAGCTCTATAGGGATCAAAATGGTGATCGTGTCGATGAAACCTTGTTTAAGCAGCTGGTCGGCAGTCTTATGTATCTTACGGTAACAAGACCAGATTTATTATATGGAGTTTGTTTGATAAGCAGATTCATGGCAAATCCGAGAGTCTCTCATTGGGTTGCAGCAAAAAAAATTTTAAGGTACTTAGAAAATGACGCAGAACTGGGAGTGTTCTACAAAATAGAAGATGGTAACATGAGGCTTATCGGGTACATTGATATTGACTATGCAGATGATTTAGATGATCGGAAGAGCATTTCAGGGTTTGTGTTCATGATGGCTTCGGGAGCAGTGTCTTGGAGATCAAAAAAGTAGGCTGTTGTTGCACTCTCTACCACGGAGGCAAAGTATATAGCTGCAGCGATGTGTGTGTGTCAGTGTGTTTGGCTCAGGATAGTGTTTGAAAAGGTTGGTTTTGCAGCAAATTCCGAGACTGTGATTATGTGTGATAACAGTTATGCAATTCAACTGTCTAAACATCCCATATTTCATAGCAAAAGCAAACACGTTGATGTGAGGTACCACTATCTGAGAGAGTTAGTAAATAATGGAGTTGTCAAGCTTTGTCTTTGTCCAACAAAATATCAAATTGCAGACATTTTCACAAAACCTCTGAAGTTAGACCAGTTTCTAAAGCTTTGCAAGCTGTTTAGAGTAGTTGATGTTTTTGAAGCTAATGATGGAGAGTTTAGTTTAAAGGAGGGAGTGGTGGTGGTTGGATTCAGTTGAATTGGTCTTTGGGTTTGTTCAACTAAGTGTCGTGGTTGTCATTATTAGTGGTGAAGTAAGTCCAATTGATTAGGAGTTTATGAAGTTGAGTTAGTCTGAGTTATTCTTAATTTTTAGCTATTTCAGTTTATTTCTTTTTCATTGTTGTAAGGGTATATATAATTGTTGTAAGGGTATATATAGCCAATATTATTCATTCAATAGATAATCACTTTTCAGCTATTTATTTATATAGAGTTATATCTTAAAAAACATTACCTTTTAATGTATGTTTTTTTTTTCAACAATGTTTGTTTTAGTCAATGTAAAAAAATAATCCACACTCTATTTAATACAACTATCTTTTATTTTATGCATAAAAAATCATATTAAAAAACATTAATTAAGTGTTTTTCATTCTTTGTCTTTTTAAGTTATAAAGATAATCTTATAATTAGGCCCTGATTGTTTACTAGTTTTTAGATTTTAATTTTTAGTTTTTGAATTTTTTTTTTTTAGATTTTTGATTTTGGTTTTTGATTTTAGATTTTAAATTTCTAAATAAAAAAGCAGAAAAATTAACGTATAAAAATTAAAAACTCATGTATTGTGTTTTGGGGTTTTGTTCATAAAAATTCTAAAAACTCTGAAAAACTAGTTTTCCTATATTTTAGGAAATCTAACTATTCAAAATCTTGATTGGCTAAAAAATAGTTTTTAGAAAAATAAAATCTAAAATCTTGTTTAGAATCTGTAAACAATCAAACTCTTAGTCATCTCAGTGATGCAAGTTATTGTCTCCGCATATAGAAGTTATTATAGTCATCCATCTCTTAAAAAAAATATATAAAAACTTGTAATTATGATTAATAATCTAAATTATTATAAAATGGATGTTATTAATATATTTGACTATTTAAGTAAAAATAATTTATGTTTATACATTTATATTTTTGTAAATTGGTTATTAACTTTAATATTTATGATGAAGCTTAAAACGATCAATCATTGTCCTAAAATTGTTCATAAATTTAAAAGTAGAGATTAAAAAGATAATACTATATATGTATTTTATTACATTATCTTATTTATATATATACATAACTTTACATATTTATTTATGAGTGTGGCTTCAAATCGTTCAATGTACTCTTTAATCCGTGCTAACTAATTATCAGTTTGCCAAATGGAATTAAGTTCTAAAATTTTGTTATACTAGATGTATTAATAAAAAAAAATTATTAGAGACTTTTAATGAGAAAAATAAAATACTACCAATTAGGATTTAAAGATTGCATATCAATAAAAGTTATTTGCGGGCCATCAGGCTTCTTTTGCAATCTCAATGTAAATTATGGATGATTTAACATATCAGGATGAACCAATATTTCACCCGATGTTTGGCCATAAAATATTATTTATCATCCAATCATGATATATATATACTTTTAGCAATTTTTTCTTTTCTTTTTTGTCTTAAACAAACTTTATTTAACATGAAAAATTATAAATACTTGTTTTTACCTTATTATACCTCATACCACCATAGAATATACATGATAATGTTATAAACATTTAGCCCAAGAAAAACATTATATACATAAATTTTCATATATTTATAAGATTTTTTTTTATTTTCGATGAAAAATTTTGTTTGTTTATTTTGGTAGAGAAAAGATTCCAAAACTCTACTGATTTTATCAAAGTCTGACTATTAATTTTTTTTTTTTTTTTTATCTCATCTCTGATTTTTATCCACGATCATATTTGAGTAGTTCACTTGTTAGATTATCAGTTTTTTAAAAAGAATTCATGAATTGATCACTAGCTTGCTAGATTTGATATTTTCTATAGAATTCATCTTCTAAGTTCGTATCTACTAATGTTTCTCTGGTTTTGTTGTCAAAGCAAAAAGACCAATTCAATCAATCAATAGGTGCGGTGAGCCAGTGAAGCAAAAAGCAGAGGTCAAAATGTTTTGAACATCCAATCTTTGAAGCCTCAAACCGCATTTCAACAACTATACAATTTAAAAAGTAGGATTCTACAACTATCTGAATTGTGTTTTTTTACATCAGAGTCAAACCACATTTCCATTTGTGCACTCTCTCGCTCTTTCTATTCTGCTACAAAGAATATGATTTTCTTTTAACCAATCTCTCTCCTTTGAATTGATATGGAAACAAACTCTTATTTTGATGCACTAATATAACTTTCAACTCGTTTCCCGTTTATCTATCCTATCTCCGGTTCCCAAACACTTCTGATCTGCTCTTGAAAAGTAAGTCCATCGATAGCCCAAGCGCAGGAGGAGGTTTAAGCCCCCATATGTACTTTCTAGAAGATGATGACCCACGAGACCCGTCTTTGTTTGAAATCTTTCTCATTGATGCACCTTCCCCAGCCTTGTATGATCTCGATGACCCGAAAGAAGCCTCATGCTTTGCACCAAATACTGAGTTTTTCTTTGACTCATCTTCTTCCACTGGGTGGCCAACTGCACCATCCTGGTGAGGAGGTGGGAACTTCTCGCTCTTGCTCTTTCCATGTGTTTGTGGTACCACTCTCCATCTCTGCAAAACACAGTGTGCAAGCGTTACATGCAAAATTTTAATTACTCTCTTACAGAATCTTCCGCATACTCTCCCTATAGCGTTTATCTAATTTATCAAAGCTTTGCTCATTCATATGAAGACATTGTGTATCCGTGTGTGTGTATGTGCATGAGTATGAATGGCATGTAAAGAGGATGATTCTCACATCTAAGTTTGCTTGAATCTCGGCATTAGCTTCTGGAGCTGGAAAAGCTCGCCCAGTGCGATCCCCACGATACCTTATTCTTCTAGCTCCTTCAATACCACTAGCTTTTCTAGCAAGACCCTTTTGCCTAGAAGCCAAACGAATGCAGCCACGAAGAGATTATTACAACTCAACATAACTAACAGCACGTGTATCAAGAAATCGCATAGAATAAAATATAAAAAATAACGTACCTTCTTGCCTCTTCGTCCCTTAGCTTTATATTCAGTTCTTTGGAAGGTGGATACTTTGGTAAACTTGATGGATCACAAGCTAACGGTTCACTCGTAAAGAACTGTACACACAAACCAGGCTTTGATCACCAAGTGTTTTTTTAGCACAACATCTATTTACGAACTGACATATATCAAACAACTGAAAGATTGGAGAGGAAGAATGACTCACTTCACTACTCAAGGCCGAGGTAGAAGTTCCTCGATCATCAGGGTCTATAGCAAGAAGTGTCTCGACTAGATGCACAGAGGATGGAGTGTAGGCGTCGAATGCTTCAGCCACACAACGTTTGTACGGATGTTGCGGCTTAAAAAGGGTTGCATTCGGCAATTTGTACTTCTTCCAGTACAAATCTGAAGGGGAGCCACATAATTTGAATATCTTATGAAGTTGTTCGACCTACAAAAAAACAAATTAGGTAAGAAAAACGGTAAACAACAGTATTATTAAATTTTCGGTTGTACATGCATTTATTGTCCAAGACTCCAAGATCATGCAGTTGGTGTCCATAAAGATAAGTCAATTCAACAAGAAGCATTAATTTCTCTCTATAATGCAAACTCAGATAAGAAGAGGCCCTACACATCTGTAACTGATAGAAACTAAAGAATGCCCAATTGGACTAACTAGAACAAGACAAACATTCGTTTACCTCAGTACGTCCTGGCATAACTGGCTTGCCAGCAAGTAACTCTGCCATAATACAACCTGCACTCCAAAGATCAACACCAGTGCTATAGTTGGTAGCTCCAAGAAGAAGCTCGGGAGGGCGGTACCAGAGCGTGACAACACGACTAGTCATTGCTTGCTTTTGCTTTGGGTCATAAAACGTAGCCAGACCGAAATCAGCAATCTTCAATATTCCATTATTATCTATCAATAGATTAGAACCTTTGATATCCCGATGTAGGACTCCTCTACTATGGCAATGCTCTAGCCCAGATAGTAGCTGTTTCATAAAGCATTTCACCTGGAAAATAAACAAAGATCTAGAAATTTACAACTTTGTATCTTTGCTTCTGTACTTTTCAGACTCATCTGTTTCTTAATTTTCAACTTAGTATAATCCAAGAATATCAAATATGGACAGGTAGTGTAAACGAACCGATCCAATGAATGACAATTCATAAAAGACGTTGAAATTTCACCACAATGAGAAACATAATGCAGAACGGGTCCACAGACAGATAATTCTACCATCACCAAAGACACGCTAGAAACAAAACCAACCATATGTGACAGAGAAAATTACTCTAAAGAAAATAGAAAAAAAAAAAAAGACATGTAAAAGAAAGAATCAAAGTGATTGTAGAGATCAGAAAAATGAAAAATCACATCCTTGCAAACAAACTTAATGCTTCCATATCTACATTACACATTAAACTTAGTTTATCACAAAACTATCTCACACCTTAGTAAGAAAATCAAAACGGAAAGGAAAACACAAACCTGAGAAAGATCAAACTTGACACCTTGAGTAGCAGCAAGACCAGTGAGATCATGCTCCATATACTCAAAAACAAGGTAGAGACTACACGAAACCCTCGAAGTAACTAAACCTTCAAGCTTTATAACATTAGGATGATTCAACCTCCTCAACACAAGAATCTCTCTCGCCATGAACTTAACACTCTCTGCTTCCAAATTATCAAACCTAACTTTCTTCAACGCTACAATTTTCCCAGTCAGTAGATCCTTAGCCTTGTACACATTGCTGTAAGTTCCTTGTCCAATCTACAAAAACCAAAACTTTGTAACATTTTACCAAATAAACTAATCCAAAAAGGCAATTAATGCTCAAAAAGGAACAAACTTTTCTACTTATCAAGATTTCGTCATTTTCTTGATTTAATACTTTTAATGAAAGTAAGCGTTTTTAGTTTTACCTTCTCGAGCTTCTCATACGTGGTGGCTCGTCGAGGAGTCAAGTCTTTGATAGATTCACCACAAGCAGCGATAAGCCACGGTGGCCAACCTTCCGGTTGACGGAGACTCATCCCTAACGGTCGGCGAGAAGAGCCAGCGGAGAAGTCGCCAGTGTGCCATGTTCTTGACGTTTGAATCTGATGAATCGAACCTGAATCTTTCTTACTCTCTCCGTTTCTGATTACTTCCGGTACAGTGGAGGCAGAAGAAGAGGAAGGCAAATGATCCGTACGGTGGAGGTTTCCCGGAGGTGGAGGAGCTTCTTCATCGGGATTCCGTTTGGCTCCGGCGGCTTTCTTGCAGAAAACGCAGCCCATTTGCTTAAAACTGTTTGGAATCACCGAAAGTGGTCTTCTTTTTAGCTTATCATGTTCATGTCGCCGTGAACGGTAAACCGCTTATGTATGTTGTGTTGTTGTTTTGTCTTTCTCACTCTATTGCAAAAACGACAGCGTTTTGAATCAGTGTCGAGTCTTTGGCACGTAGGGAAACGGTGGTTTTCCGTTAATAGTTAACGGGGTGGTTTCACTTTTTAGAAGATTTTTTTTTTCTTTTACTCTGAGATTTTGACAATTGACATCATCTCTCTCTGTAACTAAAAAGAGATGTGAGGGAATAATATTTAATTATGCCACATGCGATGGAATTTTTGTGTTTGTTGAAGAAAAGTTAGAAAAGCCTTTTTTCAAGTGTAAAAATTGAAGCCCAAAAGTTATTCTACTTTTTTTGTTTTTTTTAGTTCAAACAGATTTGACTTTGTGGTTCTTTTCTTTAAGTAAAGTGACGAGTCTTATTGATCTATCTCGTTTTTATTTAATTTTGGATCCGCTTGTCAACGACAAATATAATTTGAAAATCAATACTGTTTATAATAAGATTTTTTAAAAATATCTACGTTTGTATTCCGCCAATCAATATATTTTTGTAAAGGTGTGGGCAGCTTTCTACTTTTCTAACAAAGAGAACAATTCAGCAAATTAGAGATATTTTCTTTTCAATTATGTTAAAAGTTTTCCTACATGTGATTTTCAAGTATAGGCCTTGAATTTTCTCCTTTGCCTTTCCACCGATTAGTATTTTTTTTCGGATATTAAAGATGCAGCGAAAATTAATCATAATATTTTATCTATTAATTTTGTTTTTATCTACAACAAGTTTAGTGGTCTTCTGTCTTCAGCTGTGAAGTATTCTTTCAGTTATATTAATTAAAAATTAAAAGTAAAATTGTACAGCCTATCCAAAATTGCTCATATATTTACAAATATGCTAAATTTATTCGATTTTATAATAGCAGAAAATTTGTTTTTATATCTATCCTTTCTTATAACACAACTTTATCCACTTTTAATTTGTTCAAATTGTAATAATCAGTTCCATTATGAATGTAAAGCAAACTAAAAAGAAAAAATCATGCTAAATATTTATTATTAAAACAGAAAAGTCGCAACTAAAATATTTAGTCGATTTCATCTCACTTCACCTAGAAGGCTAGAAGAACAATGCTTTTAAAATAATAAAATATTGAATAAAAACCTACAAACAGTTGAAAAAATTACACAAATATCTCACTAAATCTTTACCAGTAAAAGAGACAAAATCTAAATTGAAATATGTAGTCTATCTCACTTTAGGCAGAGGAACATCAAATTTAAGTCAAGAAAAATTCTTACAAAATCCTACGAACACTTGAAAAAGTTAAACAAATATGTCAACTGTAAATATTTTGTAACAGAGCCTAGTAATTTTGATGCGTATACAAACAAACAAACAAAACACCCCCAATGATTTGGTACAAATGTACAATCATGCAATATAGTCCTTAAGAATTTATAGAAGCTACATACATCATCAAAGACATTTGTTTGTCTGGTGTACACGTAGGCTAAACCAACCCACATGTGATGTAATAATAGATAAAGCCCCTCTAGATTCCTTCCTCATTGCTGCAGATTGCACTTCACTTTTTTCACATATTATCAATATTTTATATAAAAATATTTGAGAATTTATTGACTAATTTACATTAAGGGAATGCTCCACCATAATATATTGATTTATGCAAGCAGAAGTCATATAACTTTTTTGACGATTGACATCATGTTGAAACTGCAAGTCTCCCACAAAGATTAATTCAAATTCAAGTTTTAACAAAGAGCCAAAAAAAGAAAAAAAAAGTAAACAAACCAAAGACCACGACGATGACAAAACTTATGCACGTTTTGTCGAGGAGATAAGTTTCTTGCAAGACCCGTGAGTTTTTAAAAGATATACTTAATGATCTAATAATTGAGTCAGTAACTCGAATAAGAAAAAAAAGGAAAATTTTTAAAGAAAAAATAGCTAGAATACCGTCAAATTTCACATAAATAACTAGATTACAATAAAATTTTCAAAAATAACTAGAATCTTTATACACCTTAGGAAATGACTATAAACACTCTTAATTAGTTTTTTTTTTAATTTAAGATTATTTCTAATAAAAAAATAAAAAAATAATTAATAAATCCATATCACTAATAACTATAATCCATGTCATTAATAACCTATAATCCACGTTTGTAGTTAACAAACCACAATTTTTTTCGTTGACTAAACCCTAATCGTTTGATATTTTTGCTTTTGAAATCATTTTATCTGAAAACAGAGATATTTACCCAGATGGATGGATGAGTGTTTGGCCGAAGAAATTAACGATATGAAGTCAGTTATAAGTGATATGAACAAAGACATGTCTGAGCTGAGAGTTAATGTTGCTCGGTTAGAGAAAGAGTTTGACGTACTGAAG
>OVBI01003201.1:0-13920 GCA_900406495.1 Sisymbrium altissimum
GAGTCCCATTTGGATCCAAAAGGGAACTTCATGTCCCCAAATGCATAAAATAGACTTTTAATGTGTATGGAGGACAATGACAATGAATACCACTTGAAACAAGCATTAGCGGACTCTTAAATGAAGAATAAGANGGGCCACCATTGATCAACCATCCCAAAAGACCAAAAACAGGACCCCAGAACTGGAATGCGTCCCATTTTCATCCAAAAGAGAACTTGATGTCCCCAAATGCATAAAATGGATTTTTAATGAGTATGAAGGGCAATGGCAATGAATACCACCTGAAACAAGCATTAGGGGACTCTTAAATGAAGAATAAGAAGATCTAGACCTTGTTTTTCATTCCATTTCCTCAATGCTCTCATACTCATGAAGCTCCATACGGTCCTGAAGGTCTTGGTTAAGTCCTCCCAAGAAACGGGCCATAGTTGCTTCCAGCGTTTCATCAATATCTGCCTTAATCTTCAGGATCTCCATCTCTTGGAAATACTCCTCCACGCTCCTAGTTCCTTGGTTTAGTCTCCTGAGTTTCTGATGCAGCTCGCAGGTGTAGTAGTTCGGTACAAACCTTTTGCGCATCAATGAGGTCAGTTCTTCCCATGACGAAATGGGTTCTCCACCTGTTCTCCTCCTGAGCAACATTACTTGATCATACCAGTTAATAGCATAGCCATAAAATTCTGCGGCTGCAAGTCTAACCTTTTTGATATCTGAAAAATTCTGACAATCAAAGATAAGCTCTACTTTTCTTTCCCATTCCAAATAGGCATCAGGATCATTTTTACCAATGAACGAAGGTATTTTAAGTTTCAAACCACCTAGACCATCATCAGTTCGTTCAGGACGCCTAGCAAAAGGATTACCTTCTTCACGGATGTTACCTCTACGGTGTTGTGTAGTGGAACGGTTGTCTCCATAGTATTCCTCCGCATTTTCTTCTTCTGACCGCCTTGGTCTCCTTGGTCGGGTCCTTCTTGGTCCATGGTTCGGCGGAATGGACTGGATCTCATTGATCCGTTCATGGATCTGTTCTAAACCTGAATTCAAAAAACGAGTCATATTGTCGTTTAAAGCTCTCATTTGTAGGTTGGATAGTCCAGTGTTAGATGCCTCGGGACGATCCTCCTCTTCATAACTCATCCTGAAAATAACTTAACAAACGGGTTAAAATAACACTCCTCTCGCGTGTTTGTTCCCTCACCCACTCACCCTCACACTTTTCAAATAAGATCTCTCGCAAGATAATCTCAAGGTTCAAAGGAACTTAACTGCCAACTAGCCAAGCAAATCAAACAACAAATCTTTGAAAGAAAAAGATAGAGAGATTGCAAGATTTTTGGCGGGGATTTGCCTTAACTAGCTGAGCTGGATTTCTCCTCAGCACCCAAATCAAATAACTTTTCTTTTTATTTCTTTTTTTTATTATTATTATTTTTTTTTATAAAACGTAAATGGAAAAGCTAGCCCAAATCCCCTGAATTCAAGATAGACAGAGAAGAAAGTGTTTTAAGAAATTTGTGAAGGTGAGCAGATGAAAATATAGTAGAAATACCGGCTGAAAGTGGCTCTGATACCACGTGATGAGTCGGGAGCCAGGAGTTATGCTTTCATCACAGTGCGGGTAGGGTTTGCCCAGAAGCTACTAGCTTCGTGAGGCCTTTGAGATGGATCGTAGGGTCGCACTGAGGTTGCGGATTGCCCCAGATATTCCCGGATTCCCTAAGTGTCTAGATATGACGCACTAGAACAAGCTAAGAGAAGATTTACTGAATTGAAATAACCTTCCAATCAACAGAAAAAATACGATGAACAAAGAGATTAAACCTTTGGATTTTTAATGAAAAGAAGTCTGGATATTATTCATAAGTGGGTCGAATACTTATACAAAGAAGTATTCGACAATGAATTTAAAAACATAATTAAAGCACACGGCAAACGAGGCCATGCAAAACATGGTTGCATACAAAAATTAAATGAAAGAGGTTTAAATTCGAAAATGGCGCGTGTCGGGAAAAATGACTCTTCGGCTGCCTGTCCAGGTTCATGCTCGATGTTTGGCTCGATCAGTCCAGGACGCGGATGCAGCAAACAGTCGGAGTCTCGGTCATATTGTAATCCTGTCGAGCAAACTGGATTGTCTCACATTCGATCATCTCCATAAGTCCCATGAAACGTTCCTTGGAGTTTTGCCCGGAGGAAAAGTCGATCGGGTCGTGAAAGTTGTGATCGTTCCAAGTTGGCTCGGCTATCGGGTCGCTGTATCGGGAAAAAATGGAGTTTGCCCGATGTTCGGAAGATTTGGCCCGAGCAAAGTTGGAATATGATGTATCGGGTGACTCCTCTCGGTAATCGGTAAAAGCAATGTCTCGCCTGGCCCGAGTATATCGAGCATCGGGTGGTGGAATTCTACGCGACTCGCCCATGGCTCGGAATCGGTATTCTGCAGCGCGTACGGTACGATCCGATAAGTCCGTGTCTCGATGTTCCGGTGAATTGGCTCGGGAAACCTCCATTCTGCTTCGAGACATCGATTCTGCTCCCTGTTTAGCCCGGTCAATTCCTCGTTTGTCACGGCTTTCCGGCTCCGGTTCATGCTGCGTCTCCTGCCCTATGCCATCCGAACGGTCCAACTCCGATTTGTCCGAGACGTCTCCGAGATTCCTATCACCCTCCCTGTTGAAAAGGATTTGCCCTCAAATCCGGTTCATCTGCAGAATAAGGAATTAAGTCAGATACATTGAAACTAGAACTGACCTTATGCTTACCTTGGAGATCAAGCTGATAAGCATTATCATTGATCTTTCACGTGACTATGAATGGTCCATCGACCCGGAGCATCAGTTTTGACCGCCTTTCGTTTGGAAATCGATCCTTCCTTAGGTAATTCCACATGAGATCTCCTTCCTCAAAGGTTTATTCTCTTCGGTGCTAGTTGGATTGTTCACCATACTTCTTGGTCCTCTTCTCAATGTTGAGCCGAGCCTTCTCATGGATCTTCTTAACCTGTTCTGCCTTTCTTTTCCCATCCAAGCTGGGCCTTTCACTCAAAGGCAAAGAGATTAAATCCATGGGAGACAAGGGATTGAAGCCGTACATAATTTCAAAAGGAGAGAACTGAGTTGCCGAATGCATAACACTATTATAGGGAAATTCCACATGAGGCAAACACTCTTCCCAATTTCTCAAGTTGTTTTTAACAATGGTTCTAAGTAAAGTGGACAAGGTCCGGTTCAGAATTTCAGTTTGACCATCAGTTTGAGGGTGACACGAGGTTGAAAACAAAAGCTTGGTTCCTAGCTTCGACCAAAGGGTTTTCCAAAAATAGCTCAAGAACTTGCTATCCCTATCTGACACTATGGACTTAGGCAAACCATGCAAACGAACTACTTCCCTAAAGAACAGTTCAGCAACATGCACAACATCTTCTGTTGAATGACAGGGAATGAAATGAGACATCTTTGAAAATCTATCAACAACCACAAAGATTGAATCCTTTCCAGTTATAGTCCTAGGCAATCGTAACACAAAGTTTATTGAGATGTCTGTCCACAGATGATCAGGAATATGCAAAGGAAGGTACTTACATGTTGATTGTGATTTAGCCTTGGCACGTTTGCAAGTTTCACACCTTGTGCAGATTTAGATCACATCCTTCTTCATGCACGGCCAATAGAAATGGTCTTGCAACATCTTCAAAGTTTTGTCAACGCCAAAATGGCCCATCAGACCACCTCCATGTGCTTCCCTAACCAACAAAGTTCTCAAAGAACAATTAGGAAAACAAGAACCCATCATTCCTAAAATATTTCCCAAAGCCAAATCTAGAGCTACCTAGATAGGGTTCCTTAAAATCCAAATCAGTGGCATACATTTCTTTAAGTTACTCAAATCCTAAGACCTTAGCATCCATAACATAAATTAGAGCATACCTCCTAGACAAAGCGTCAGCTACAACATTTTTCTTTACCTTTCTTGTACTTAAAGACATAAGGGAAAGTTTCAATAAACTCTACCCATCTGGCATGGCGTTTGTTAAGCTTTTACTGTCCCTTTAAGTGCTGAAGGGTCTCGTGGTCAGTGTGCACCACAAACTCCTTGGGCCAAAGGTAGTTCTGCCAAGTTTGCAATGCTGTGACCAGTGTGTACAACTCCTTATCATAAGTTGGGTAGTTCATGGTGGCTCCTCTCAACTTCTCACTAAAGTATGCAATTGGCCTTCCCATCTACATCAAAACAACACCAATACCAACTCCTGAAGCATCGCATTCTATCTCAAAAGTTTTAGTGAAATCAGGAAGAATGAGCAAAGGAGCATTGGTTAACTTAGCTTTGAGAGTTTGAAATGAATCCTCATGGGCTTGCTCCCACTTGAATCCCACACTCTTCTTGATGACTTCGGTGAGTGGGGCAGCAACAGTGCTGAAGTCCTTGACAAACCTGCGGTAGAAACCAGCAACGCCATGGAAGCTCCTCATTTCTCCAACGGTCTTGGGTGTAAGCCAGTCTCTGATTGCCTTCACCTTCTCCTCATCTACTCTCACACCATCTGCGCCAACAACAAAGCCTAGAAACACAAGATTATCTGTAGCAAAGGTGCACTTCTTAAAGTTTTCATAAAGCTGTTATGTTCTAAGGACTTCTAAAACAGATTTCAAATGAATCAAATGCTCTTGAAAGTTCTTGCTATAAAAAAAAATGTCATCAAAGTAGACTACTACAAAAATGCCAATATATGATCTAAGCATATGGTTCATCAATCTCATAAAAATACTAGGTGCATTTGTAAGACCAAATGGCATAACCAACCATTCATACAATCCTAGCTTAGTTTTAAAGGCTGTTTTCCATTCATCCCCCTCTTTCATTCTAATCTGATGATAACCTGATTTTAAATCTATCTTAGAAAAGACACTAGAACCATGAAGTTCATCAAGCATATCATCAAGACGTGGGATAGGGTGCCTGCACTTAACTGTGATTTGGTTAATTGCCATGCAATCCACACACATCCTCCAGCTTCCATCTTTCTTTGGCACGAAAAGGACTGGCACAGCACAAGGACTCATACTTTCTCGGATATAGCCTTTATCCATGAGTTCTCCAATCTGTTTTTGTAGTTCCTTAGTCTCCACAGGATTGGTTCTGTAAGCTGGCCGGTTTTGCAAAGTGGCTCCTGGGACAAAATCAATTTCGTGTTCAATGCCACGGATGGGTGGTAAACCACTTGGGTTTTCCTCCGGAAACACATCATCATAGGCCTGCAAAAGCTGTCTAAGTTCACTTAGAAGGTCCAGTGTTTGATCAGTTTGGACAATTAGTGTTTCTTTAAACAAAAGCAAGATCAAAGTCTGTTGAAAGTTTAGCCCTTTCCTTACCTGACTTGCCTTAGCAAAGCAATTGGATTTCTTAGCTTTGGTCTCTGAAGGAAGTTTCTCTGGACCACAGCTCTTCTTAAGCTGGATTCGGTCCTGGTGAACCTCATGAGGTGTTAAAGGAGCCAAAGTGATCTTCCTGCCTTAGTGTTCAAAGGAGTGGCGGTTGGTGAAACCATCATGCACGGCCCTTTTGTCATATTGCCATGGCCGTCCCAACAGAATAGTGCTGGCATCCATGGGCAACACATCACAGAGAATGCTGTCCTCATACCGCCCAATGGTCAACGACACTTCCACCTGGTCCTTTACTTGCATCTCTCCCTCATCATTCAACCATTCCAATGTATATGGCCGAAGGTGCTTCCTGGTTTCCAAACCTTGTTTGCTGACAACAGACTCACTAGAAACATTAGTACAGCTCCCACCATCAATAATTAAACTGCATACCTTATCTTGGACAAGGCAACGGGTGTGGAAGAGGTTTTCTCTTTGAGCTCTGTGTTCAGCCTTAGCCTGAATGTTCAAGGTTTTTCTGGTGACTAGTAACTTACCTTGGACCGGCAGATCTAAATCCTCCTCTGGTCCTTCATCAAAAACAGGGTCGGTGTCCTATATTTCTGACTCAGACTCAATGTCCCCATTGTCCAACAGAACCATCACACGGTTGTTTGGATACTTGTTGGCATAGTGACCTAGTCCCTGGCACTTAAAACACTTGATGTCCCTAGTTCTGCTCGTGGTTTCCACGGCTTTAGGCTTTTCAAAACGTGAGGGCAGAGTGTTAGTTCTGAAATCAGAAGAACTTTGGGCAATGGCCTTACCTTTGTCTTGGACTGACGGTTTGGAAGTAGGGGTGTAAGTTGCCGTACTTCTTTTGGTCTGTTGTTCAATCAAGATAGCCTTGTGCAGCATCTCTTCTATGCTGTCATACTCCTGGAATTCTATCTTGTCCTGAATGTCCCGGTTGAGTCCACCAATGAACCGCGCCAAAGTTGCCTCCAAGGTTTCTCCAATATCTGCCTTGATCATCAAGATTTCCATCTCCTGAAAGTATTCCTCTACACTCTTTGTTCCTTGGTTAAGTCGCCGGAGCTTTTGGTGCAGGTCACGCCTGTAGTAGGTCGGGATGAAACGCTTCCTCATCAGTCCCGTGAGTACTTCCCAGTCCGCGATGGGTCCTCCACCTGTTTTCCTCCTGAGTGTCAACACTTGGTCATACCAGTTAATAGCATAGCCACTAAATTCAGCTGCAGCTAGCCTAACCTTTTTCAGCTCAGAAAAGTTTTGGCAATCAAAAATCAATTCAACTTTTCTTTCCCATTCAAGATAAGCATCAGGGTCATTCTTGCCACAGAAAGTTGGAATTTTTAACTTAACACTACCAATACCATCATCAACTCTTTCAGCTTTTCTATCAAAAGGATTTTCACTACCTTCATCTCGGAATCTATTACCTCTTCGGCCACGGTTGCTGGAACGAATCTCATCTGAGAATTCTTCCTCAATCTCATCATCTTCTTGACGTGTGGCTCTCCTTGGTTGCATCCTTCTGGACCGACGGTTAGATTGATTTGGCTGGGAAGGTTGGGGTTGAGAAGAAGACTGGATCTCATCCAACCCGAGATGAAGTTGCTCTAGACCTGCATTCATCAAACGGGTCATAGTATCATTCAAAGTTTTCATTTGGACATTGGATAGTCCTGCGTTGGAAAACTCGGGATTGTCATGTCCTGGATACTCCGTGGTCCCTGAAATACACTTAGCAACAAGTTAAATAAAAACACTCACTCTCTTTGTGTTTGTTCCTCACTCACACAACTTACTTTATATATATATATATATATATATATATATATATATATATATATANAAACTCTCTAAGTTCCTTCTCTAAGGTTCTAGGCAAGCAAACAGTCAAATCCAATGGATCTAAAGAAACTTCCCCCCAAAGAAAAAGATAGAAAGAAGAAGAGAATTTTTTTTGGAATCCGACTTAGCCAAATATCAGGCTGGATTTCTCCTCAGCCAGCAGGATTTCTCTTCCACCACTTCANAATATCAGGCTGGATTTCTCCTCAGACAGCATGATTTCTCTTCCACCACTTCACCACTAAACAAAATAAATCAGATCTTTGTTTTTTTTTTTACTTTTCGAATTTTTTTTTTTTTTTTTTTTTAAAAAAAAAAATTATGCAAAAAAAAAAAAAAATCTAGGGGGGGAAGTNTTTTCTTTTCGAATTTTTTTTTTTTTTTTTTTTTAAAAAAAAAAATTATGCAAAAACAGAAATAAATCTAGGTGGTGAAGTAGATAGATGGCCCGGATTCTAGATAGACAGAAAAGAAGTGTTTCAGAACTTTTGATGAAATGAAAAGAAAGAAATACCCCTTCAAGTGTGCTCTGATACCACTTTGATACAATCTCCCAAGGAAAATACACTTGAATGAATGGTACTGAGGTTGGGATATGAACCGATCTGATGTTGAATAAGCTGGAACTGGATGGATCGAGGTGGACCGTCAGAAGTTATGGTGATCTTCTGATATACCACGCCTTTGTCAGCCTTGGATATGACGCACCAAGTCACTAACAATGGGGAGTTGTTTGGATATGACACACCAGACAACAAAAGTGTTCAACGAAGAACAAAAGAGAGAAAATGCTCAAGAGAGTTTTCTTTACTTAGATGAAAATTGATAAAAAAAGGTACTTAGGTTTTTTACAAGGAAAAAGCTTAAATAGCTTGGAAAACAAGGGTATCTTTCACACGCCAAAGAAGCTGAAAAGACTTAGCCTAAAAAGACATGAAATGAAATAAAAATCAAATGGACCGATGGTTTAATGAAACTCAGAGTTTTGGTCGGTCGAATTTTGTCCTGGGAAAAATATCATGCAGTCGCGTGCAGGACGGTGAACAATCGGGATGTGATGGGAATCAGTCCATGCATCCAGACGGTGGAACGGAAAGCAGCTCGGACGGTGAGGAACAGCTTGAATCAGAGCATGGAACTAGGAGCAAAGACAATGGAAAGGCGAGAAAGGAACATAGGTGGAAGATTGCCCGAGGAAATGTTAATGATGGTCGGGATAATCAGGACAAGCATCGTGACGTATCGGACGACTATTGTGACGCGGGGAATTTCTCGCGAGACGTGGAACGTTCAGTCTATCGCTTTGACCCGAGTTCAGAGGGAAATGAGTTGGTCAGTGCGTCCCGTGTAAAACATCAAGTATCGCAACCGGCTGAGGTTTCGGGACAACGGACATTGCGCGATCGAGACGCGTCCCGTACTGCATCTCGTACCGATAGTGATTTCACCCGAGTCATGACCCGAAGCATGTTTACTCGAGTCGCGTCCCGAGAACAGCACATCCGGACATATTCAACACCCGATAGTGATCTCGATATTTTGCAACCCGATAGTTCTCACGGCCTTGCAATGTTTAGATCACTACCCGATAGAGACGCGTCCCGACGATTAACCGAGAGTATGGACTTCGATGGGATTTTGGAGTTTTCCTCTGGGACAAACTCCAAGATAAGACTCTTCCAGCTCAAGGAACAAATCGGTCATGTCATATCTCAAATGGCTCGAGTCGATTGTCTTCTGCATCATGACTCGGCCTTGTGCATCATCCGGGTCACCGAGCCAACCTCCTAGCCGACATGCGAGAGTAGCTGAGGGGTCACTTTGACCAAAACGCGTGGATTCAAAGGTCATTCTTCGTGGGTTTAATTTTAGTCTTCGTTTCTATTTCCTAAGTATTAAATTCAGTCAAAACTCTATATGTATTCTTCTTCTTCGACGAAAAATAATAAATCAACTGTTTTATCAAACATTTTCTTAGTGTTGAGAAACGATTTCTCTTGTTCTTTCTGAACAACTTTGGTTGCTGGTGCGTACATCCATCAACCTCGTTTGGATTCTGTGGTGTGTACATCCACTGAGTCTCAGACCGGGATCATCAAAGTCAGTTCATGGGCTTTGTGCAAACACCCTTCAACTCCACATCTCCTCCAATCCGGTGCTAGTAGCCCACGATTGGAAGGATTATCCGTACCGCTTAAGTTAAGATCTCCGGGAGTGTGTCAAGTGGTATCAGAGCAGATCTCAAGCTTGGTACTTTGTTCCTAAATTTATTTCATCTTTTCTCTTCTAAATTCTGTTATGTTTTCTTTATTTAATCCGGGCCATCCATTACTTCCATTGCAAGTTTTTTTTTTTTTTTTTAAATAAAAAACAAAAGTAAAAAAAAACACTGTATTACGTTCAAAATGTAAAATTTTTAAAATTTTGAAAAACGTAACGTAAAAGTGGCGATCGCAAATGCGATCTGAGTGATGTCGAGAATCTGTGATGAATGGCCGAAGGGATAAGGATTTTGGTCTCCTGGTGGCAATTTTGGGTTCTGATTCTGGTATTACACTACTTTGGGGATGGAATTTCGGAAGATTGATGGGAAATCAAGGAGGCTTCGGGATTTTGGGGATATTGATGAAGACTCAGTTCTCATCGCTCCAATCTCGGGTTGTCCATGATATGATTAAGGTACATTCGATCAGTTTAATTTGTTTTTTTGGATATCAGATTAGGCAAGAAAGGAAAGAATCATTTAGGATTGCAGGATTGATATCTCCGACGATCTGGTCTGGTTTCATTAGTTGGTATTTTTGGAAGGACATTGGTCAGCTCGATCTAGAAGATGGAAACGATTGGTTTGGTGAGGATCTTGGATTATTATATAGGATTTGGTGCAGACTCGGAGCTTTAAACTTCTATAAAGCGAAGAGATTCAGTAATAGCACTCATATCCTTGATCGATTATTTTCATACAAATCTTCTTACAACTTTGCTATCGAGAGGGGTTTTTTGATATCGAAAATGTCTCAAAGTGCAATGTTGCTTAAGGAAGACTCGGGCAAGAAGGTGGCGGTTGTTTCAAACAGACTCAAGATCTCAGTGCCTCATTTTGATAACACAGAACTCATCAGAGGTTATGCAAAAACACTCATTGGAAGGTGTATGAACCCTCGATTCCAAGATATCAAATCTCTACTTTACATGCTTCCGAGAATTTGGAAGATCGAAGAGCGGGTCGCAGGAGCGGATCTAGGAATGGGCAGGTTTCAATTGGATTTCGATAATGAGGAGGATATTGATGCAGTGTTGCAGATGGGGCCATTCCATTTCGATCACTGGATGCTATCTTTGGTACGTTGGGAACCGATTGTTGATCAAAGGTAGCCTTTCTCCATTACCTTCTGGGTCCGAGCAATGGGGGTACCACTCCATTTTTGGGCTATACCTACGTTTATGAGCATAGTGATGGTATTGGGGAGGCAAAAGAAGTTGATGTGGACAACGGCAGGGTTCAAGTGGTTTTCGATGGGTTTAAACCTTAGTTTTTGAAACTGTGGTTAGTTTTTATAATGGGGAGGAGACCATTGTGTCTTTGCGCTATGAAAGGCTCCACGGTTTTTGTAGGACCTGCTTCAGTCTCTGCCACGACATGGAGATGTGCCCATTAAGAGAGAAGGTCAATGAGAAGGATGAAAAGAGCATACGGAATCCTGAGGAGCACGGAAAAGGTCAAAATGGGGGAAGAAGAATGGCATCTTATCGAGGTGTGGTGATCAATGGGAATGAGGGACAGAAATCGGGGGCTAAGGAGAATCATGGGAAAGGATCGGAGGTTCAGATCAAAGGAAAGAGTAAGATGCATTCTGATTGGGTTCCTCCTCATAGGTCTCAACGTGTGGAGTACAGAAGGAGTTACAAGCCCTATGAAAAGAGATTGGGTGAAAGCTCATCGCTTCAGAGTTTCTCAAAACGTTTTTCACCAAAAAGCAAGCAGTCGCAGGATATTGAAGGTGAGGGGATGTCTCGGGGAAAGGATTTAGTTGGAGATCAACAAGTAACAGACCCGGAGAAGCTACCCCTGGATAATATTTTAGCACAGGTAAATCACGATCTACTCCAGGTCTCGGGTCAAGAGGGTATGTCTCCAAAAAAGGTAAGAAAAGAACTGACTTTTGAAGGGACTGGGGTTGTACTTGCGGAACATACTTCTGCAGAAAGTACTTTGGAACAGGATTTAGTTTCGAATTTGTTACTAGCTGAGGTTGGAATGGATGTGTGGGATCAAATGGTGGACACAGATCAAGCTATGGTTGAGAATATGATGGAATCTTTAGTCAGCAATGACAATGAGATTATTAGGGACGATGGTGAGAGAATGGAGGATCACAAGATGGACGAGGGTGAGAAGAAGACGACTTTGGAGATGGAGGATATGGGTGTTAAGTCTGGACTTAACAAAGAGGAGCTGTTGCAAGAGAATGGGATAAGAAACACGGGGGTAAAAAGAAATCAGTTCCAGTTAACCCGATATTTGTGGGACGGCTATCAAAGAAGAGAATGGTTCAGAACATTACCTCACCAAGAAAAAAGGGAATTGCAAAGAGTGGAGTACGGGCTGGTAAGGAATTGAGAGCGGGTGAAGGGAAGCAGGAGGTGAACTCTGTGATGGAGAACACTGCTGACGCCACGGGTTAGTAATCTATTAATCATGGATAGCATCTCTTTGGTAATAAGACATCTGAATTGTTTCAGAGGAATAATTAGAGGCTCCTGTGTTCTTTACCTCTCTGGCGTTAGGGAACCACTTTATAGGAACCTCCTTTTTAAATTTGTTTTGGATTTTCATGGCTTGTTGGTATGCTCTCTATGTTGGAGAGCTCCTTTTTCTTTAATTCCCTGTAGTAAGAGTGTAAGGACGAATTTTGCTCCTATCAAAATATGTCTGTTGCTCATAATAATGTGTATGTTCATTGGTGATGATCGAATTATTTTGGTTGAAACAAATTGTGCTCTATTTGATCTGAGCTTTGTTGTGTATGGTTTCAATTCAAAAGGTTTTTATCCCAGTTGCAGCGAATGGTATTCACATATCAATTTGCAGGTTTCCTTATTCTGTACAAGAGAGAACGAGAGAACGAGGAGAATTGCAGGTTTTAGTTTTCCTGCTCAGTTGATTTGGTACAAAACAGATCGAGTTTTTTTTTGTGTATTGGGTTACACTTTTAAAAATATTTGGCCTCAATGGGTTTTATTGATCTAACGAAGTGGGCCTGCATATATTTGTTTGCACATGGGATGCACAACGAAAAGGCTGTAATTTGCAAAGAAGACCATTATCTCAAGTCCATTAATTGTCGTTATGCCGTATTGCTTTTTTGTTTCATTTACAAAGGTGTGAATCACCAAAACTTTGGGATACAGTTTTTTAATGGAAGTATATATATGGTGAGAATTTTTGCTAAAATGGAAAATATAGAAAACAAAAGTTTTTTACAGGATATTCGGAATACTTATTTCTGGGAAACACTTGTTTATAAAAATTGGTTTTGTAATATCAAGCAACTGTTTTTGCAACTAAATATCCAGTGAGATTTTTATTTACCCTGGATAAAGAGTACTCATTTATTTCTAGTATAATGCGGATTTTAAGTTGGAATTGTCAAGGTCTAGAGAGTAAATGGACAATAAGTTATCTACGGGAGATATGGTTTAAGAATAAACCAGATTTTTTGTTCCTATCTGAAACTAAACAAAGGCTAAATTTTGTGGAAAAATTTAAAGGTCATTTTGGTTACTCACCTTTAAATACAGTAGAGCCCATTGGTTCTAGTGGGGGGTTGGCACTTTTTTTATGACAGGTCATACAATGTTAATATAATTTCTTCAAGTAACCGCATAATTGATATAGAAGCAGAATACCAAGGGAAGAAAATATTCTTATCCTTTGTTTATGGAGATCCAGTTTATCAGAAAAGAGATCTGGTATGGGAACGGTTAACTCGGACAGGATTGACACGAACAGATCCATGGTTTACTATTGGGGATCTTAATGAGATCACAGGAAATCATGAAAAAGAAGGAGGACCCCTTAGACATGTTTCTACTTTTATACCTTTTAATAATATGATTGAAAATTGTGGTCTACTAGAATTCCAAACCAGAGGAAACATACTCTCTTGGAGAGGCAAACGAGGAGGACAAATTATTCGATGCCGGTTGGATCGAGCGCTTGCCAATGTTGACTGGCATGCTTTATTTTCTTTTTCTTTTGTCGAGTATCTGGGAATGGTGGGGTCAGATCACAGACCATTGGTAGCCATCATAGAGGACAAAATTTCACAAAAACGAAGTCATTTTCGATTTGATAAAAGATGGCTAGGACAAAATGGACTTATGGACTCTATTATAAAGGGATGGGGAGCACCATCAGGTAGAGAGGAACAAACTTTTGTTAACAAAATCCGGAATTGTAGACATGAAATATCAGTTTGGAGAAAGCACAATCTTTCATATGGCAGAGAAAAAATTAATAATCTACAAAAAGCTCTTGACGAGATCCAAAATGATAATAGTAGATCTCAAGAGGAAGTGGTAGACGCTATACGGAAACTAAAACAAGCATGTCGGGATAAAGAATTGTATTGGCAACAAAAAAGTAGAAATTTGTGGCATACTTCTGGAG
>OVBI01003202.1:0-13918 GCA_900406495.1 Sisymbrium altissimum
GATATTTTATATAGTTATATAATATGGTTATATTGTTAATTTTTTGTTTAATCGTTATTCTATCCGCTATTCAACCAGTCATAATTCTTCTACAAACGCATCAGTTTTTAACCGCTGTACTAATCGTATGAATCGCTTAATAACGCTGAAAATTGCAACCGTCCGTTTCCACAAACTCCTACAACCGCAACCGCATGCGCTACGGTTAAACCAGTAAAGCCCTTAATCTATCTATCTAAACTCAAAAGTCACATCTTTTATAAAAAGATGGTTTAAGAAGCCTAACTATCAAATTGAAATCTTCTCCAAAATTAGAATATTGGGCCATCTAAAGTCATATTCTATAATCGGAAGACGTAACATTAATCTAATCGTGTCGTAAGTAACGCTAACTGACACCAATAAGGCCCATACAAATATAAGCTAGCCCAACAGTAATTGTTTCGGCTTCGGGATTTTTGTGGATTATAACTAGAACAAAATATTGAAAAGAATACTTTCTTTGTTCACACGTACAATACTTTCTGTTCTTTTCAAGTAAAGTAAACCATGGTTTATTTTCCCTCCATTTTTCTTATTTTTTATTATTTGAAATTTTAGAATATAATTTTGTCTCATGATAAATGATGTATCATTAATCTATACAGAAATTAAAATTAGATGACTTTTGTCCTTATTATTTTAATTATTTCCAGTTAAGAAATAATTTTTAAATCAAAAAAATTTAATTTAAATATTATATTTTTAGACTAATTAAGAAATTTAAAATTTATGAAAGAAGCTACAATAGATATCATACAATTAAAAAAATATTTGTATGTTTAAACCTAAAATTTCAAATGATAAAAATAAAAGACTAATAATAATACAAGATGTTAAATTTTAAAAAACTCCAACATACAATATTATTTATATATACTCTTCCATTTCTAAAAAGTTGATGTTTTGATATTTTTACAGATTTAATAATTTTTAAAAATATCTATTTAAATTTTCAACGATGATAATTAATTTTATCATAAAAATAAAAAGGTAAGTTTATAACAAAATATGCATCAAAAATAAAAATAAAAATCACTTTTTAAAAATATCTTTTTCAGAACATAAATTATTTAAAAACAAAGAAAATATCAAATTTGCTAATCACCTAAATTTGACAAACTTCCATTTAAAAATAAATGACTTAAAAAATATCGTAATTATTAAGTACATTAAAATTTGAACACCGGCAGAAAATCGGATAGTTATATTTTTATATGTTGATTTAAGAAACAGTATATAGCATTTATTTGATAAATAAATTATTTGACTGGTGAAAGATATTGGAAAATACTTCATAAGGAAAATTGTACCATTTCTCAGTTTCATTAATTTTAATTCTCTGTTGAGATAAGAGGATAATTAGGCAGTTAAACACCATCTTGGTTCCCTATGTGAGAATGAAACCTAGTCAGCGCAATTAATTTGTGTTTTCGGGATTTCTTCATACGTGATGATGCGAAGATGTATTTTGTGAGTGTTTGCATACACTCTCCCACTGATTAATCCTACTCATCAGATTCAAGTGGCGGAGCTATTTTAATTGGCCTAAATAGTATAAAAAGTGACATGCACTTCTACATCACCTTTAATTGGTGGTGGTAGACAATGTGAACTTGAGTCGTCATTACTTTATATTTATTCTTATAATAATATGTTACATCTATCATGTTTTTTTTTTGTGTGGTTAAAGCTGATCTATTATGTTTATATTGATTTACTCATTCTCGAGTAGTTGAAGTTCACGGAAATTGACTAATTTTAAATCTTAACTTTTGTCAAATTTATAATGATTTGGAGATCAAAAACTTACTTTAATATGTTATATATTGTCGGCTTGGCCTTTCCAATCGAACTTAAAATTGTCCCATCTCTCCTAGGGAATAGTATATATACATGATTTTTTTTTTTTTTTGTGTTACACATTTCAAACACGTCTACAACGCCACTGTTTAAGCCAATTTCAGTTTGAATAATAGACTTTGAACTTTAACACTCTAACCGTTTTAAAATCACACATATATGTAACATATGATCAGATGTTTATACTGGAATCTAAAACAAACTTATCGTAATTTCCAAATTTCTAACATTTTTTTTGTGTGTATCTTCTACATGATCCAAGATGTTATGAATATATACCGTGAGCACAAATTTGAGATATTCACATCTCAACTTGAGGTCAGTCGGACTAGGAGTTTAAAAGACATACTAATTTTAGTGAAAACATTTATTTTGGTGAGTTGTATATGAAGGTGCATAAATTCTTCCCAGGAGTTCGAGATCGATTAGTGTAGTTTGGGAATCGAACGGTCCGTTCTCATACTAAAAAGGTAAAACCTTTTGCCGAGAGTTGAAGATCTATAGGTCCACACAAGAGATTGTGTGGCCAATCACACTGAATAAAACGCCAACATAATAGAACAGAATAGAACGGTTCTAGCAAGACGAGCCAAGTGGTCGGCCTTTGAAACAAAGGAAACCGTATAAGAATTAAAAAGTGCACGCGTGTGACTAGATTCTAGTAATTAATTTGGTAGATATATCAGGTCATCATTGGTCGATCAATCATCATCACGATGTCTTGTAGTCGATCGATCCGTCATCCGTCCTAAATGTTAGATTAAGAACATGTTGACGTGTCATACATTTCATTGCTCATAGGAGAGCTTCTTTAACCCGGTGCGATGGCCTACGGTCTTTATTACGAGATCAATGAGGCGTGAGTCCCCGACGAGTTAATCCATGCATGTCCGTTCTAGCCAGATGAACCTCGTCCCTCAAATTGATTCACTTCATGAGAACGAGTTTAGATACTTTAAAAGCCTTCATAATTTTAGCTTCTTGCAAGTTGCAACAACACTTAGCAGCATGAAGCTTGCGGCAGAGTTTGATTATATATCTTCCAAATGGTATCTCATAAAACCACGCTTGAGGAGAGCTGAGAAGTAATCATCAAGGTGAGAGCAGAAAGTTCGTTCTTATTAATTAAATGAATTTATACAATAGTTCGGATATATACATAATTGATCAAGGGAAAGGGGAAGAACAAAAACAAGTCATATATATACGGTTTTTAAAACTGCACTGGCTTTTAATTAAGAAATATAGTATCAAAGTGCACTGTACGTTTTGGATACACATTAATCATATATATCAGTTTTTCTAGCAGCGCTTCCCCATTATTATTAGCAAATTTTTGAAAAAATAATAATAACAGTTTGCATGTACTCTGTTTCAATTTACAAAGTCTGGAAAATATGTAAGAAGCAATGAAGTTACTGGGATGGCGACATGGACATGACATCTGAACAGTAAAACTACTACAATAATAGTTAACAAAAGAGAAAAGGAATATCTGAACGCACAAGGAATCTTCTTCCTTCATTTTAACTTTAACAAAAAAAAAAAAAAAAAAATTCCNTAGTGTGATGAAATGCATCCCCGCAAGCAAATATATAAATAAATAAAAAAAAGGAATTTCGTACAAATCTTCCGCTATAAATTCTTCAATACCCAAAACTAAAACTTTCATAGATACACTTACAACCAAAGGCAAAAAAAAAGAGTAGTAAGAAAGAGAGAAAAAATGAGGACGACACCAAAAGTAGAAATTTGGAAGTCACCAATACCATATCTCTTTGGTGGTTTGTCTTTGCTTCTTTTGCTTATAGCTTTGGCATTACTCTCATTGGTCTGCACACACAAAAATTCTCCTACTTCTTCTTCTTCTTCTTCTTCTTCTAACAATACCAATTCTGTCGACGAAGAAGACGACGCCGGAGAAAAAGAAGCTAAGACTGTTATGGGAGAATACTTTCCTAAGGTCGTCGTGATTTTGGCCGGAGACGATCAACCTACTTGCTTGGCCGTTCCGGTGATTTCTCCGACGTCTTCCATATATCCTTGTAACTGCGGCAATGTAACCGTCGTCTCAACCTAACCATTAACTAACATCATATCCTCTTTTTTCTTTTGCCAACAAAAAGAATAAGAGATTTCAACTTTTGTAATAGTCATCGGCAATTTTGTAACAGTCGACTGTTTATTGGTGGGTCTTGATTAGTACTAAATTAAGTTTCTTTAATGCTTTTTAAAGCATTTAATGTTTTTATGTGTTGAGTTTAATCTTCTTCTTTTTTAGTTTAATCTTAAAATTATATCTATCGAATATATTCGGAATAGCTTATGAACTATAAATCTCTTTAATATGATGTTTAAACTTTAGTATATGCATTATTATGTCATACAAATTTGATTTTTCTGATGGTTTTAGGATCTTTGCTACTACTTAGATGAGCATACGTACGTTTGGGTTCGGAAATTGCAAATAACTTATACGTGCCAATTTTCATTGATGAATTTTTTTATCGTCCTCGTCTCCCCGATTCATCCGTACAATGTTGTTCATCAGAAACACTGCTAAATAATAAACACTACTGGCTACCAGCGTTATTAGCAAGCTACTTGGATTACATAGCATGCATGGTTTAATATCGGGTAAACAGTAGCATAGTAAATAACATTAGTAATGATAAAAGGCATGATTTAAACTTTGATGTGGCATGTTGTTATACAAGATTATAAGAAAATATAAACGATGCATTTCATAACTTTCACATTGATTGGCGGCTATTGGTGGACGCCGCGGCTTGAAAACGCAAAGAATTGGACGGTCCAAAGTGGAAATTAATACTTTTGCACTTGTGTGGCTCTCAAGTGGTGGCCATGCTTTTCTTCTGTGCACTTTAATTATGCTGCTTTTGCATATAGGTTTCTATATTTAATTGTACTATTGTTGGTATTGGCCACTATAAACTGTATATAAATTGGGCATATATATAGTAGAAGACTGCCTAGTACTATAAGTTACTGTTTTCATAATATTATGGAGTTAATTTGGTCATGGTCAGTCTCTGCAGGAAGACAAGCGGATAAAAAATATTTCTAAATAATAAAAATCTCAAATTTTTTAAATATTTATATGTTTTAATTATTTAATTTTAATTTTAATTTTTAAAGAAATTAAACTATTCGTATAGAGATAAGTGTTTTCAAAAAAATAAAAAATAAATAAGAGATTACCTTTAGTGATGTTCACTTATCTCTTCTATTTTTTTCTTTATATCAAATTATTTAGCATTGTGAAAATTTTAAAGAAATTCTCACTAAAAAAATGCCATAAGAACAACACAAAACCACCAAAGTTTTAAGTTTTCTGTAGTTACCAATGTTTATGAATTATATTTTAGAACCATTAAATATGTTTTTTCATAAAAGAAATTATTGTGTAAAAATATATAATATAATTTTCCATGTATTCGAAAGCTAATATATATGTATTTTATTTTATTTACAACAAGGTAGTATTATCTAAGACTTTAAATATTCAAAAGAGTTATATATGATGTATTGTGATTTTTTTTTTCAATTTTTGGCCATTATTTTAAATCATTTTGATTTTTTATATAAAATCTGATATTTTTATCGTAATTTCAGGTTTTGGTACTTCTAATGTCTATAGTGTTTTAAAAAAAAAATTTGCGTGAAACATGATGAATTATAGAGTAAACTGATTAAAGCTTTCTTGTACAAGCCAGTCATCTAGTTCCCACACGCATATGATGACTCGCATGAGTTTGCATGGTTACAACGCCTAGACCATAAGAGAAATTATTGCACGTGTGTACTCTCAATCCTTTTTGCATGGTCATATATAGTACCCGGTTTAAAACTTCACTCCACGCTCATGCAACTGCACAACTTTTCAAGATTTAAGCAAATTTTGTTTCGGACTTGAATCCATCAAAATTCAACCTAAAACAACCCTATCTTTTTAGGGAATACTTTATTTTAACTATGGTATATATTGTTTCTGAGGAGACCTTTGAATTTCTTTTAGCAAATAGGAGAAGATTTCTAACCTTTTTATTTATTTATTGAATTTTATTATCTTCTTTTATACTTTTTATTATTGTACTCGCATGAGTGTGCAAAACAATATACTAAAAAAGGTCTCGGCCCAGTTGTACAAGTATGTTTCTCATAACTCACTTTGCCAAAGAATCAGTAAGCCCATTTGTGAAGACAAGATAGTAATATATGACAGTTTTCCATGCGCTTTGGAGATCGGTTCTTCAGGCAGAGTCGGGCTTGACTACAAGCTAGTCAAAAACATGTGTTTTTTTTTTTTGGTCGTCAGTCAAACATGTGTTTAAAGCCAAAAATATAGTTAATAATTTTAGAGTTTTATACATTGGTAAAAAAATAGTAGCTCTAGCTGTAATTGTCCTTTTCTATAGTGAAAAAGTTAGTGGTTCGAATCTATATAAGTATTTTTGAATATTTTTTCAGATATAATCATCAATTAGTGGGATAAATATTTTTGTATGGTTTATGGGCTAAAAATATTCAAGCCCGGCTCTCCAGCGTCGATGGAATGGACCATTTGAAAAACAACCTTGTTTTTTTTTTTAACATTTATTTATTATTCTATTGTAAATTATGAAATATTACAATAACGAATCTTACAACGGGCAATTATACCATCTTATGAAGATCCATGCCTGCCAAGTTTACCTTAACCTGCCTTATGAAGATCTATACCTCCTGATTCCATCCGAACCTGCTTTATAAAGATCAATATCTGACGGTTGTAGTTGCACCACGTCGAAGATCTCCTGTAAACTTATCGCCTTTAATCTGCATAATAAATCGTGCTCTCTGGGAATTGAAACCCAGACCTCCTGATGTAGAAGCATTAATGAACCTTTAATCAAACCACTGGACTAAAAGATTTCCACACAAAAAAAAAACCTGTTTAAATTATGAATATTTTATAATCTAGCTTGGTAGTTTTTTTTGTACAATTGATTTGATTGTTAGAGTTTCAACTATAATTTTTAAATACAAGATAAGAGATGAAGAGAATTGGGAGATTAGATCTTCCCCAATGAAAAAGCACCACAAGGCATGCGGCTCCATGCACTATCAGTTTTGCAGATTCATTGTTTAACTTCCGGTTGTGACGAGGTTTTTTGTGATCGAGCTGAGCTTTAAGCACAGGTTTCGGCTGTAGCTTTAAGGTTACTTTTTTCTATATCTAAACTAGCAGGGGATTAATATTCTAGAAAAAAATGAAATAAAGAAAGAAATAAATAGATTAACATAAATAATACAAAAGTTTGTAATCTTTTGTCCATTTATCATAAGAAAGTTAGAAATTTTCTCTCAAATATAGAATTAAAAAGGATAAAATATGTCTAAAAATGAAATTTAGCTTCAAAAGGGGTTGAAAAAAAAATTAATAGGATTGAGATCAATTTTAAGAGTTTTGGTGTAAAAAATAAATTTATATAAATTTATCAATTTCTTATATGTTTAAATTAGTCAATCTCTGATATGTTTAAATTAGTCAATTCAAGATCTTTAATCCGGTCTTGACGAATACTAATGGAAACCAGATTACTATTATTTATTAGTAGAAATAACAACAAAATGAAAAATATGAACGGTGATAACCAACTGATGTTATTTCAGTGATAAGGGAGTATTAGTAGCCTTCCACTATTCGGGTTCGATTCTATTTGATTATGGGTTTTTTATATGGTATTTTTTAGACCTTCAAATCATCATAGTGTTGAGCATTCCTTCGGGGTTAGGAAAACTATACCAATCTGTTCTCGATAAAGAAAAATCCAGTAGATTAGTCAATTCATCAATATGGTGGGTTGGACACTGTAATATATAAAAAAAAAACATGGAATATTAAAAAAAAAAAAAAAAAAAAANATCGGCAACATATGATATGGACAAGTTACTTCCAATCCGACCGTCTCGAGTTATATAAAAAAAAAAAATAGTCAGTTAAGCTAAAAAAATCTGCTAGTTTTTAACAGAATCCGCAAAATCTAAACCAGTTATATTGATAAATTAATAGAGGATATGCATGGAGTCAGTTTTACGGCTATAGAAATTAGAAAATAACCATTTCTATGGAGTCTCGCAACACTCATGCCGCACCACTGTTTTCATTCGGGCTGATCCATGAAACTCGAACATTGCACTTGAGTTGACCATGGGGTGGTTTGATCCAGCCCATTGAAAATTCTGGGATCGTAGATGGATTTTCACTTCTATTAGAATTAGGCCACATAACAGTTATCATTTTTAATTAGCTAAAACATCTTTATATTTCTCAGCAAACCGTATCAAGAGTAAATAGAAAAGGTAATTCCATTATTATTGATAAGGAAGGGTGAATATACATTGGTGAATGATACATTGAAATAATTAAATATATAGTCCGTTACGACAAAAGCCTCATGAAATGTTCTCACCTACTCCATTTCTTATATTATAATATTTTTTTTTTAATATATAATCTACATAGAACAAATTTATTGATCTACATTTCCCAATTCCATTTACTGGCTCCATACATAAGGACAATTAGACTCCCTCTTCACGCTATTCCAGCGATTAATCTCCTCTTAAGTTCCATCCTGCAATAGTAACCAATATCAACATTGGTCAGCTAAATAAAAAATCGCTTTACCGGACTATATATATATATTTAACTTGTAAGTTAATTAATTACCTCATGAGTTGACGGTCATTGGCTCCCGTGGCCATCATTCCCCGGTTCTCATAAGCACGTCGGAGAAGATACGGTATAGCGGTTTCAACCGGTCCAAATGGCATGTACTTGCTAACATTGAAACCGGCTCTCTTTAAACCGAAGGACAATGCATCTGACATACCGTATAGCTGCGCAAACTCTATCTTCCCGTTCTCTTTATCGATTTTGAGCTCACTCGCTTTCCTTGATGCAAGTCTCCCTAAAATTTAAAACATTTCTCCGATCAGCAATCTATTTCACTAACTAAAAAAAATTAAAATAAAGGTAATCCGGAAATATGATTCAATGGCTTACCGGAATCAGCGTTGTGAGTTGCGAGAACGACGCCAAAACCCGAACCGTTGGAAGCTTTCTCCATTAGGAAGGTCATGCAGTCGTTGTAGCAAGCGTGGGTGTCCTGAATTGTGTCGTGGACTGGTGACTTGCATCCCAAGGAATCTGCCAACCTAGCTTCGCTGCACATATAAGCGCCTCTCACCAACTTAAATCCCATAGGAACATTTTCTTTCTCGGCTTCTTGTACGGCCAAATGCAGCCTCTCACCCGCGTCTCTCAAGTACGCCTGAATGGTGTTGTAAACGATCGGTCTGTCTTTGTCCGTATTGAACATGATCGCTGATGAATAAGCCATGTAATCGATCGCGGGTTGGAGGATTGTGTCTTCCGCATCGATCAGCAGAGGTACATTGTACTCTTGGCATTTCCGACAGATGTCTTGGATCCTCCCGTGGGCTGCTTCGAGCTCCCGTTCTTCTTCGGGAGTTAATGGTTCAGGCTCTGAGTTGGTGTGGTAGAGAGGACTCGAATCGGAGAAAACCGGAAACGATTTGAGCTTCCACGAGAGTTTGAAGTTAGAACTTTTGTATTCCCATCGGAGCAAATCGCTCACTCGTTTTAGAAGACTGATGGGACAAATCGCGGTTATCTTCACCACCACTGAGCTAAACTGTTAGGACAAAGAGAAAATAACGGGTTACTATTAAACCAAATATAATAAATAAACAAAAGCAAACCGGGTCTTCACAACAATAAACCAAGTTTTTGGTAAAAGGAGAATATTCCTAAAGTGTAATTTACTAGTTTTCTTCCGAAAGTTCTAGTCCACCTACAAGGTCAGATTTCCAACTAAGAGACCTCGTGCGTATCAATCTAGTCCGATAGTGACGTACTGCTTTGAAATTTCACCGTATTAAACAAAGAAAAAATCAAAATCAATTTGAAAATAAATATTTTAGACGCAAGAAAAAAAGCAAGTTGGCAGTGTGTACTTGCTACTTATCAAGCGTTCAAAAAACGCGTAAAAGTAATTTAACCAGTCTATTAATTATTTGTTATAAAGAAAACAAATATTTAGATACGAAAGTGCACGCCTATGATGATCTATGCAAGTGTACCCTGTCAGGGTACGGAGATTTGGCTGTCGAACCAAGTTGCCCATATTTGATAAATACGTATTCATTAAAAATAATTCCGTATTAAGAAAATAGTTATGAAATAATTAAAAATCAAAATACGTTATATCTTTGTCTGTTCTGATACGATTTTAATAATGTATATTCGGGAATGTAAAATAATTTTAGGAAAAACAGAGGAGTTCTGAATTGAAACAGAGAACCATCAAGAAAGACAAATGAGGAACTAAAGTTAAGATTGGTTACGTGGGATGTTGGTAAGGATTTGGCAGCTTCAATGGTTCGAAGGAATTGGTGCATGTTATCATCACAAGAGTCAGCGTCATCGGCGTGTTCCACGCCGTACACAAGCATGCCTTTAAGACCAGTAGCCTCGTAAACGCTCCTCACGCGTTCCGCGGCCGCGGCGGCGTCTTCACCGGCGCAGAAATGGTCATAGAACGTACCTTTCACGAGGCCGAGGACCATGCCACGTGTCAAGGCGGTGTCCATGAGCTTAGAGCTCATGACCCACGATCCAAGATCCACCATAGGACCTATCGCCGCCGCATGCAGCACGGCGGTGGAGCGGAGGAGATCGGATGTGGGGAGAGAGGCGAAGAGACGGGCTTGATCGGATAGATCGATGTCATGGTGAGTTTCGTTGGGTTTTGGGTGGTGGAGAGGTGGTTCGGGTGCTTGTTGTCCGAAGGAGAGAATCTCCGGGACGACGGCTGTTGAAGCCGTTACGGTGGGGGGACCCACCGGGCTTAAAGCGGAAAAACGGTAAGGACGCCGGATAAAGTTTGTTCGGAGGAGACGGGTTGCCATAAAATTCAAGGATTTTCTTTTTGAAACAAAAAAAGAAATTGTTTTTCCTCTCTTTTGATGTTTCTTAGGCTTCTCGGTTTTATCGCTGTTTATTTCTCTTCTCTTCTTTTTTTCTCTCAAAGCTTTGTTTGTTGTTCTGATTTATGTCCTCCTTTGTTACTGCCACATATATTTATAGATGAACACAAAACCATATGCATATACATACACGTTTTACGTGTTCGATATATATAGATGCCAATGTGTACATTTCTTAATCGGATGGGATAAAATTAATCTTCTAAAATTACAATGGAATCTTTATAAAGAAAGTCAAAGTTCTTCAGCATTTCCTGACGACTAATTTAAAAACTTACTCTCACATTTTAACTCTAAAAGATATTATACCATGTGTTAGGAGGAATCTTTTTTTTTTCTTTCCCAATATATTCGAAGGAATCTTAAAATACCATAATCTTAAAATACTACCACATTTATTTGGTAAGGTTATTTCCACATTCCTTAGTATACTATTATGGTATCGTATATGATGGGGTCGTCCTGACAAAATTAAGAATTGAAACTTTAACAGTTTTATTTATGCGATTTAAAGATTTCTTTAATTTTAAATATATATATATATATATATATATATATGTGTGTGTATCTAGTTCCTTTCTAGCCAAACAATGAAACAAACCAGCACAACGTTTCTACTTCAACTCTTAATTGACCATTTGACATCATAACATTGTTAATTGTTAATATACTAAGAAATTAACACAACTAGTCGTGTAATGCAGTATTTTGACTATTTTCTATACCTAAAAGAGTAACGGAAGCCAAAATTAAATTTGAACAATTATAAACTCTAGAAGCTACGTTATTTATTTTGGTCCACAAAAATTAGCTGTTACTTTAATTTTTTTTTTTTTTTTTGGAAAAAGGTGAGAGGAAGAAGATTGCGCCGTAATTTTCTGAGTAAACGTATGTATTTATTTTATTTTTTTGACAACAGAAATCATAATTACGGACGACACAGACAGCAAGGCCCTGACTATGGGATGAGTCATCGGATAATATTTTATCATAAGCTTTAATATTTTTAAATTGAAAAAAGGAATTTTCTATATTAAAGGAGTTAGTTTCTGGCGAGGCGGTGGACGAAGATATGAAGGATGAGTGGATGGTGAATCGGATACAACAGGAGGACCTAGACTTGTTCTTTGAATCTTTGACTTTCTAAATTGGAATCTCCGGAATCTTGATGACCACTAATTTGAAAATTTGAATTAATCAGCAAAGATTCTCTCTTAATAAAAGTAAATGGATAAAAATAGATTCGAATTAAAAAAAAGGTTTACTGCAGCACAATCTCGATTTTGATTTACCCATGTTTTCCTTCGATTTATAAAAATGCCCTATAGTTAACTTTTACTATTTTTATTTCTACAAACGCCCAATCATAAAGTTGGAAAGAAATTGATTTGTTTTATCGCATGCGTGGTTCTTTGAATAACATACTTATTTACTAATGACAATTTATTTTAGCAAATATACACAAAAATATTTTTATTAACAGGCTATTGTATATAACATCATGTTATTTGTCTGAACACGGGAAACATACGTCTTTTATTTACAGTATTTTTTCTCATTTATTTCCTAATTGTACCAAATAAATTTGCGAATATATTTAGCAAATAAGCTTTAGAAAAGCTACTAGTAGAGTAGCACTTCAGTATGATAAATTGATTCTTAATTTTAATTACAGCAACTTGTTATTATTAAATTCTTTCATTCCAAACCACTTGACGCAATAGTGAAGACGAACCAACCAAAGCTAGCGATAAGGTACAAATATATAATTTGAATTGATGTAGTACCTTTTCAAAAAATTACAATAGAGAATCTTTGACAGAAGCAGATCTTTACAAAAACAAAACAAATAAAAAAGCAATAGAGTGGGATCCACTTCGTCCCCTAAAAATGGCAGTGCTACCAAGTTTTGGCAAATGACAAAAAAAAATATGACAAAAAGTTATTTATTGCGTAATTTGAGCCGTTAGATTGAGGGAGGGGAGAGGGTGAGAGTGTCACGTGAGCAAGTAAAGAGGTTAGGTGAGCATTGGACACGAGAGTTGCCAGCTGTAGCCGCCATTTTCATTGGTCCAGCCCAACCTTCCATGCAATATTCGTTTAAATTTTGTTTCGCAATAATAATAATGAAAATGAAGTAGTATCTGGTTCAGCGATTTTTTGTTGTCCATAGTGTAAATGTAAATGCCGTTTTTTGTTGACCAAAAATGTAAATGTTGTACTGATTCTAACAAATTAAAACTAGTTTAATGTGTAAATCTGCAGTATGCATTATTGATCTCTTGGTGTACCTTTACTTATAATAAGGAGTAATCAATTGGGATAAATAAAATCACTCCATATAAAATCTAAACCAAGTTTTAGTATGGTTAAAGTGTTTTCTTTTATCTACAAATCAAATCCAAATATGAACCAAACTAGTAAAGAAAAAACCAAAGTTTTCTTTAACTTATAGATTGATTTCACAAAAATCCAAATCTACACGAACCAAAATCGAAACCACACCAAGCTATTGTGCTATATGGGATAATATTAATTTATAAACCACACAATTCAAAAATATAAAGTTTTGGATCAAAATCTGAGTACTTTTTGTTACTAATCCATCTCAAGTATAATGAACCTATTGCAAATAATCATCAGTTGTACTTTTTTATACCTTTTAAAAACTTATTTTAAGTTAATAAAATTAAATGTTTATAAAAAGAGAAAAACATTTTTTCACGTAATAATTTTCTTAACCAATGAAATTATAAATTTTTTTTAAAAAATTATAATTATTAATATCAGATCCATAAAGTAAAAGAAGCATTTGCTTCAAGTTACATGTAAAATTTTTATTTTTAAGGGCCATATTTTAATTTCTATATTAGTTTAGTGATGGAAGATAATCTACTATATGAAAGCATAAGGACTCTCTCCTACTTCTGACACATCA
>OVBI01003203.1:0-13912 GCA_900406495.1 Sisymbrium altissimum
ACTGTTCAAGATAAGTTTTTCCGAGAATTTTCGCATGGAAACGCCTTGCCCCACCAAGTCTACCGAGCTGGATGACAGGAAGGGGCATCCATATGCTGAATGCTGATTTTGGACAGCATATCCTACCGAGCTGGACAGCAGGCAGCATGCTGACCGTCCAGCTCGGTTAGTTTTGGCTTGTNCTTCCTCTAAAAACTTTAAGTGTTTCCGGAGATTTTTCGTAAAATTTTTTCTGGAAAACTGTTTTAGATAAGTTTTTAAGAAGTTTATTAATGTTTTCGCGGAAAACTGTTCAAGATAAGTTTTTCCGAGTATTTTCGTGTGAAAACACTTTGCCCAGCAAGTCTACCGAGCTAGATGGCAGGAAGGAGCATTCATGTGCTGAATGCTGATTTTGGACAGCATATCCTACCGAGCTGGATGGCAGGCATGAACAGTGTTCGGGGATGAACAGTGTTTTAGTACTATTTATTTACTGTTCATGTACTGTTTACGGGACCCATTTTCATCTTCTATAAAAGAGGATCCCCCCCCCCCTTCTTTCATTTTTACAAGTTCATTATTTCTTAAGGTAAAAACTCTCTCCCTTTTCTCTTCTCTCTCTCTCTAGGTTTTTGATAAGAAAAGGAAGAACACGAAGAACGCGAAGAACGCTCTTGAGTTTGTTGAAGGCATGGCGTTAGATCCAATATCCGAAGAAAACAACATCCACTGGGAAGACATTGCTTCCGTGATATACCAGGGTGACGTGCCTGGCGTCGGCGAGAGCTCACATGGCTTTGGTTATGTAGATTCTGTTCCGACATGGAATGCCTCTGGCATTCGTATAAAGCTCGAGGAACACGATGGATTGTTTGCGGTCCCGCGTGTTGCCGAGAAACTTGTACTTAAGTCTTGTATAAAGAAGGAAGCTTAGTTATTACGCGAGAAGTTTCCTGACGTTGNGTTGATCCTCCGACATGTTTTAGAACAAGGAAGCATACTGAATTAACAGGGTCTAGCTCATGTGGGGAAAAGAGTAAGGCGAGGCTCCGATCATTGTTCTATTTCCCCGAGGGAGTTGAACTTGTGGTGCCTGGCCCGGAGGATCGTTGTCATAAACCTCCTCCTGGCTGTTTCACTGTGTTCGAGTCATATTTTGATTCTTATTCCCTCACTTTTCCGATCCCCTCACTGGTATTGTAATTTCTTGCAATACATAGTTTGGCGATTGGTCAGATATCTCCTAGAGGGTTAAGGATCTTGGTGGGAATGATAACCCTGTGCCTTGAGCGTGACATCCGCATCGGAGTGTGACATCTTAAGGGGCTTATTTACCTCAAGAGAACTAGGATGGATATGTCGTATTATGTCACGCCAAAACCTGGCAAGACGATCTTCCCTGATCATCCTAGCAAAGACGAATCTTGGCGTAACTATTTATTTTTCGTCAAGGTCAACACGTCTTCGGTCGAGCCCTGGTTTATCAATGAGATGATAACGCAGTGGTCGGAAATTGGTAGCTAACTCTTGGTTGGCTGGGGCAGTTGATGATTTCCCATGTGTTGAGTCTTTGCTAAGGATGCTAACTAGATTCTTGTGTTCTTGTTTCGCAGACCCTCCTTATTTTGGTGCTATTCCGCCAGACCTTTCCAGAGTTTGGATCGCACTGATTTCTCCGAGAGTTGTTTCTTGGGATCATCTGTCGTATCGTCGATCTGCATCCGCGAGGTCTCGAGATAAAGAGTTAGNGATTATTCATCCAAACCTCTGGAGAAGATGATCAACGTAAGATCGATTGGTGGCCAGAAGAAGTTGCTGGAGAAGGAATTCGTGGAGTCTGGGGGAGTTGTTCCCCGACCTTGTACTGAAGATGGTTTTGAAGAGGGGGAGATACCCGTCATAGAGGAGTGTCCGATTGTCATGGACAAAGGCAAGGATATTGCCTTGGATCNAGGCTTCTTCTGATGGGAAGAAGAAGAAGAAGAAGAAGGGACGCAGGGTCCCCGAGTTTGACTTCTACGCCCCGCAGTGCATTATGGACGGTCAGACTCCTGATTCGAGCGAGCTCCTTGGATCGTTCCAGCGTCCAGGAAAGGAGTCCGTCCTTACCAGCGACTTTTGTAGGAAGACCCCCTTTGACAGAGTCGCTCGTCACAGCTTTGGGGTAAGATAAGAACTATCGGATTATTTTTGTTAACATTCTGGCCCTTATCGACTAATTTTTCCTTATTTCTTCAGCTCCTTGCCCATATCACAGATATGGCGAGTGGTTACGAAGTGGAAAACGCCTGCTGGATGCAGAAAACCGAATAATCGAAAAAGATTGCTGAGGAGAATGCCGCGGAGGCTGCTCGTCTGAGAAACGAGCTTGAGATGGCCAAGGCCGCTCATGCTGAGGAGCTAGATCGCGTTAGAGCTGAACTCCTCGAGGAGAAGATATTACGGAAACTCACCCAAGGATCCAAAACCATAGAGGAGTATTTCGAAGAGTTCGAAACCCTCACCAACCGGCTAGAAGTCCAGGATTCCCCGGAGACTCTTATGGCCCAGTTCCTCGATGGATTTAGGAACGCATTGCCCGTAAGTTGGAAAGTCAGCCGTACCGCGCCTTCGATGAACTACTACACCTCGGGATACAGGCCGAGCAACACATCAAACGAAAGGTTGCCACCACCAGCCGAACCAGAGCTCCTTGGACAAAACCCACGCCTCCATGCGCCCTCGACAAAGGCAAGGCCATTGAAACCGACCAGAAGGCCAAAAGATTGACCCCTGACCTCGGCAAGACCCCTTCCACCGGTGCCAGCCAAACATCCAACCCACGGACCCGGGACACCATGTGCTTCAAATGCAAAGGCAGAGGACACTATGCAAGAGATTGTCCGAACCAACGCCTGATGGTCATCCGTGACGATAGAGAGTATGAATCCCAGGACGAGGCTGACCAACCAGACTCCGAGTAAGAAATCACCGACTACCCTGACGTTGGAGAGATCCTCGTAACCCGGCGGTCACTCAGTGCAATGTTTGAGTCCGAGACCATCCAGCGGGAGAACATCTTCCACACCAGATGCACCGTAGCAACCAAGGTATGTAGTCTAATAATAGATGGAGGATCTTCTACTAATGTTGCTATCAAATACCTTGTGGAGAGGCTTGGATTCACGAAGACCAAGCACCCCAGGCCGTACCGACTAAGATGGCTCAACAATGACACCGAGCTACGCATCAATGAGCAAGTGGTGGTCCCTTTCAGCATTGGCAAATACTTCGACCAAGTCTTGTGTGATGTTGTGCCAATGAAGGCTGGTCACATTCTCCTCGGCCGACCATGGCAATTTGACAAGGAGACACTCCACAATGGCCGGTCCAATGTTTACAGTTTCATTCACCAGAGAAAGAAACACAACCTGTCCCCACTTTCCCCACAAGAAATCCACGACCTACAAAAGGCAATGGAAAAAGGTGCCAAGGTAAGTAAATCTGATATAATTTCCCTTTATATTACACAGAGCAGGATTGTTAAATCCTTAGAAATGAAGTGTCCCGTGCTTTTCATGATCTTCCGAGAAGGGTATTTTCAGGGACCGACGAACCAAGTTCAGGACCTCATGAGCAAAGGTTACATCCGAGAGAGCCTCAGCCCATGCGCCGTGCTAGTCCTGCTGGTCTCAACGAAAGACGGTTCTTGGAGGATGTGTGTTGACTGCAGGCCCATCAACAACATCACGGTCAAATACATGCACCCCATTCCACGACTTGATGATATGTTGGATTAGCTTAGTGGTGCAACCGTGTTCTCAAATGTGGACCTCAAGAGTGGCTACCACCAGGTCAGAATGAAGGAGGGAGATGAATGGAAGACAGCCTTCAAGACCAAACCTGGTTTGTATGAATGGCTTGTCATGCCGTTTGGCCTCACCAACTCCCCTAGCACCTTCATGAGACTCATGAACCATGTCCTCAGGGCTTACATCTGTAACTTTGTAGTGGTGTATTTTGATGATATCTTGATATACAGCAGTAGCCTAGAGGAACATCTCGGTCATCTTAAAAAGGTTTTAGAAACACTTAGGCTGGAAAACTTATATGCCAATCTCAAGAAATGCATCTTTTGCAATGATCAGCTTGTGTTTTTAGGAGGAAAATATCAAAACCATCCAGGATTGGCTCACCCCAACGACCATCAGCCATGTCCGGAGCTTTCATGGCCTAGCTAGCTTCTACCGCCGGTTCATCAGAGATTTCAGCACCATAGCAGCCTCACTCACCTCGGTGATCAAAAAGAATGTTGCATTACCATGGGGACCTAACCAAGAAGAAGCTTTTAGAAAGCTTAAGTACTGCCTTGTTAATGTACCGGTATTGCTCCTTCCTGATTTTAATAGAACATTTGAGGTTGAATGTGATGCCTCAGGAACAGGAATCGGAGCTGTGCTGACTCAAGGAGACAAACCAGTAGCTTACTTCAGTGTGAAGCTAACCGGAGCAGCCCTCAACTACCCAACCTACGACCAGGAACTGTATGCACTCATCCGGTCCTTAGAAACGTGGCAGCACTATCTTTTGTCCAAGGAGTTTGTGATCCATACTGACCAGGAGACCCTAAAGTATTTGAGAGGACAAACCACGCTGAAGAAGAGGCATGCCAGGTGGTTGGAGTTCATTGAGACCTTTCCATACGTCATCAAATACAAAAACGGGAAGGAAAATATTGTAGCAGATGCACTGTCCCGGCGCCATGCCCTCATCTCAACAATGGAGGCTAAAATCATGGGGTTTGATCATCTCAAGGAGCTGTACGAGTAGGACCCAGACTTTGGAGACCTTTTCAGACAATGTGGCCGAGGGACATTCGGAGGACCATACTACCTGCACGATGGTTTTCTTTTCAGGGACAAACACCTATGCATACCAAAGAGTTCAATGAGAAAGCTGATTGTAGGAGAAGCCCACGGAGGAGGCCTGATGGGACACTTTGGAGTTGCCAAGACCAAGAGCATTCTCACCGAGCATTTCTTCTGGCTTCACCTTAAAAGAGATGTGGAGCGTGTCTGCTCTAAGTGCACGACCTGCCTAAATGCCAAGTACATGTCACATCCCCACGGTCTATATTTACCTTTGCCTATTCCTAACATGCCTTGAGTGAATGTATCTATGGATTTTGTCTTTGATTTACCCGTGGTCAAGCACAAGGACTCTGTACTCGTGGTGGTCGATAAATTTTCAAAGATGGCTCACTTTGTGCCATGTAGCAAGACCAACGATGCATCCCAGATTGCTGACCTGTTCTTCAAAGAGATTGTGCGCTTGCACGGACTGCGCCGGACCATCGTGTAAGACAGGGATTCAAAGTTCCTAGGGTATTTCTGGCGTACCTTATGGAAGAAATTGGGGACAGAGCTGTTGTTCTCCACGTCTTGTGACCCCCAGACCGTTGGACAGACTGAGGTTGTCAACAAGACCTTAACCACCCTATTAAGGGCCACCATCGGTAACAATCAAAAGAACTGGCTTGATAGTATTCCTTATGTTGAAGTTGCTTATAACCGGGCCACCCACTCTACTACTAAGCTCTCGCTATTCGAGATTGTGTATGGTTTTAAGCCGCAGATTCCTCTGGACTTAGTGCACCTACCCCCGGAAGAACAGCTGAGCCAGGATGGTGTGACCAAAGCAGAATTCATGAAGAAGACATATGCCAAAGTACGCGCACAGATAGAGCTGAGGAATGAGAAAACCATGGCCAAAGCAGACAAGGGCCGCAAGGAGGTCCATTTTGAACCAGGAGATTTGGTGTGGTTACATCTACACAAGGACCGGTTTGAAAAAGAGAGGAAGTCAAAACTAGCTCCCCGAGGCGCAGGACCATTCGAAGTCATTAAGAGGATAAACGAGAATGCCTACCAGCTAAACCTCCAAGGTGAATATGAAGTCTCATCAACTTTTAATGTGTCTGATTTGCTCCCTTATGGTGCAGGCGAAGCTGTTCTGAGGTCAGAACCTTCACAAGGAGGAGAGAATGATGAGATCCCACCACCGGACCCAACCGAGACGATTCTAAGGCCACCGAGCATACCGACCATGCATCACCAACCGCGGACCAGATCGGGCCAAAGGACCATGACCGAAGACTTTAATCGGGCCCCCGAAGGACTTGTAGGCCAAATGGAGGTTCACGGACTCGTAGAACAGTTTTCGGGCTTAACCATCAATGTGGATCACGGACCGCAGCCCATGACCATCTCATCCCGAGCCGGATCAAGTCAAGAGGACCAATCTATGAAGAACGGCCGAGCAAGCTTGTCCGTCTTCAGCATCCAGCCCGCTAAAGATTAAGGATGCACCGGGACAACACTCAGTCCACATTCAAGCATTTACTGCCGACGAACCATTTAAGGTAAGTATTTATAATTCGGATTATACGGACTAACGAGTGTTCCTTTTGTGTTTCTTTTGTTTTTAATTCCTTTATTTATTTCTAGCAACTTGTTATGCCATTCAATTTCTTGTTACCGTTGTATTTTTTTCAAGTCCCCTAGAAGGGTAAAGCTGCGTCGGCTCCCTTTATAAGGTTTCTCTATGCAGCCGTGTATTTTTCAGAATTCATTAATAAGAAACCAGTGTATTCTCTTCGAGAGTTATTTGCTTAAGTCCAAAAACCGGGTTTTTAGTCTTACGTATTATCCAGTCTTATCAAGCTCCTTCCACCGAGTTTGTGGCGACTATCGATCCATCAGTTCGTTTCCCCAATGTTTTTAGCTCATCGGACAGAGCCGGACGGCCAGCCGATCGAGAAACCATTAAATTCCATATATCACAAACTATCGAGCCACGTCCCGTACCGCGTCTCGATACCACCGCGCATCTCGATACCACCGTACCGCGTCTCGGAGATCACCGTGCTGAGTCTCGAACCATCGAGCTAACACCCGGTTCCCAATCGCGTCTCGCTATTGTCACCCGCGTCTCGAGCCTTCTGCATCACGTCTCGTTCCACCATGCCGCATCCCGAGGGACTCATCCGCATCCTGACTCCATCGCTACCGCGTCCCGAGCAACCGAGCTATATCTCGAGAGACTCCCCGCGTCCCGAATCCCATCCCTACCGCGTCCCGAGCAACCAAGCCGTATCTCGAGAGACTCCCCGCGTCCCGATCTCATCCCTACCGCGTCACAATGACCTCGCCCCGTGACCCGACACTATCAGCACACCATACCACGTCCCGAGCAATCGTACCGCGTGTCGATAAATCTCCAACGCGCCCCGATAGTCTCGTACCGCGTCCCCATCATTCCATCTACCATCTGGTTTTCACCCATGGACTGAGGATCGTATCAGAACCGATCTCAACGCATCTCTCGAGATGGGAATCGTCGATGCATAGTGAGATCACTAGTTCGCATGGACTTTCGTCTTTCTTCTCCTTGGCGTCCTCCAGATTAAGTTGGTGGAGGAGTATCGAGAGCTCGGCCTCTGCCTTTTGTTTTCCCTTCTCTATGGGTTTATCTGTTATGGGATTCCGAAGTTTTTGTTCTATAAAAAGAAAAGTTCGAGAGCTCATTTGTTCTCCCCAAATCGTTTCGGTTCCGTTAGGAGTTGGGAACTTAAAGCAAAGGTAGTAGGTGGATGGGACGGCCTTGATGGCATTAAGCCAGGACGTTCCCATTACAACATTATAGATGGTTGGATGGTCGGCTACTACTGATGTGGTTCATCCAGCCGTAGTAACTAGAAGGACGATAGTTCCTTGGGTCATTGATATGCGTCCAGAGAAACTCGTCAGTAGTTTAGGTTCGTCCACCAGGTTATATGATCCCGGTTCCGTCCTATCTAGGGTTTTTCGATAGATTACGTTTACCGTACTACCGGTATCGATCAAAACCCTAGATACATCGTTATCGGCTATTGTGAGTTTAATCACACGCAGATTGTCGTGGGGATGGATGACTCCATACGCCTCCGATTTATCGAAGATGAGTGCATCCTTAGTCTTGTTCTATTCCGATCGATCGATGTCGTTTCCTGCTTGTTGCTGGGAAGCTTTTATTGAATAGAAGAAGATTCTGATCTTGCTTCAACATTAGGTCATCCGTACAAGACGTGTAAAGCAAGCAAGCGTAGCCATGAGAAACAAGCAACCAAACACATCTTGTGAAGTAACTAGATCCGTGTGATCCTAAGTGGTATTGTTACATTGTAACCAAGAGAGCCGTTAGAAGCGTTGACAAAAGTCTTGGAGCCGTTTGAAGAAGAAACCAAGAAAGAGTCACGGGTCACTCTAAGCTTCCCATCCGCGAGGAGACTGTCCCTTTCACCCATGGACCACTTCGATCTACAATCTCGCCCACACATGTCTCTTTCATTCTCTTTGTACTTTTACCTTCTGTCTGTCTATAAATATACATTTGCATACATTGTAAAGAAGCAAGTTATGGAAATAAAAACATCCTTTCTTCCTTACACTTTTCGATTGCAATCTTCATTCCTTCTCTTTAATTCCGCAAACCAAACTCTGTCTATCTCAAATTAAACATTCATGGTATCAGAGCACTTATGCTCTTTGATCCTTTGATTCAATTTTCAAACTCTTGATAGCATTCAATCGTATTTCGAGTGTGTTCTTCAGTTTTTTTTGTCCAGCGGATAATAGCTTTCAGAAACAAAATTCTCTCACACTCTCTCATCAGAAATTCGTCTATTCCATACCAAAACAACCCATTCAATATCTCTTACACTCGCCCTTCCTTAGACTTGTCAAAATTTGAAGTCTAAAGTCTATCTTCCAGCGGTCCATAGCCGGTGCACTCCTTTGTCCAGCGGTCCGTACTCTGTTCTTGTCTTCGTCCGAACTTCAGATGGAGAACAACAAACCAATCTCACTTCTAATCAGTCTCAAAGGCGCCGACAACTACCTTCTGTGGGCAAGGACCTTCAAGGCGGTTCTGAATGGACGCAAAGTATTCCACCACGTCGAACCAGAAGAGGTCAAGACCGAACTCAAAGAAGACGATGGAGATTAGTTTACTCAAGACCAGGCCGTACTGGCGGCACTTCAAGGGTCTCTTGACCTCCTTGTTCTTGAAGGATACTCATATTGTGAGAAAGCAAAGAAGTTATGGGACACTCTTAAGAATGTCTTTGGAAGTGTTTCAAATCTCACAAGGTTTTTTGAGATAAAGAGAAGCATCAATCAACGAAGCCAAGGAAATGGACTTCAATACCTTCTTTGGAAAGTTCAGATCCTCATGGGCTGAGCTTGAAATTCTCAGACCAGCCACCCTTGATGCAGCGGTCATCAATGAAAGGAGAGAGCAAGACAAAGTGTTATCACTCCTTATGGTGCTCAATCAAGCTTACAATGATCTTGTTAAGCATATCCTCAGAGGTACCAAGCTCCCAAGTCTTGATGAAGTCTGCTCTCAGATCCAAAAGGAGCAAGGGGCTCTCGGTCTGTTCGGTGGCAAAGGAGGCGAACTGATTCTGGCAAACAAAGCTGAGGAAGCATCTGCCAACAATCTCAGTGCTTCATCCTTCACCCTCACCTGAAGCGGTTTCCTTCTCAACAATCTGAATGATGGGACTCACGGTCCTCACAACAAGGACATTGGAGAAACAACAATAACAATGGTCACCACGGCAACAACAACAACCATCGTGACTCCAAGGCCCACCTTGCATCATCTTCCACTTCTGCTGTAGGACAGACCCGTGACAATGACCATCCAGCCGTGACTCCACCCTCATATTATGTGAAGAAATCTGACTTTGACGCCCTCCTCAAGGCTCTCAAAGACTCTGGTAACACTATAAAACCTATGAGTTATCATGCCTCTTGTGAAACTGATATTTCATTGCCTAAGGATGAGAAACCATTGATTGTTGATTCAGGGGCTAGTCACCATATGATTAGTGATTGTAGGCTCATTAGTGATATGAAACCTGCCATAGGACATGTTAGTATTTCTAATGGTGAACAAATTAAGATTGAAGGAATTGGTAACCTAAAGCTGTTTGATAAAGAGTCTCTAGCCTTTTATATGCCTACATTGACCTCTAATTTATTATCTGTCAAGAAGGCCACATCTGATTTAAATTGCTTTGCTGTCTTTGGCCCTAATGATGTTTGTTTTCAGGATATTGACACAAGTAAAATCCTTGGACAAGGGACTACCAAGGATGGACATTATGTGCTTGGAGATCTTAAGAGTTCCACCTCCTTTTCATGCGGTTTTGGTTTCAATGTTGGTGTGACAAATAATGCAATTTGGCATGCTAGATTAGGTCACCCTCATAATAAATCCTTAAGTTTATTGTTGCCTAATATTCAGTTTCAAAATGATGATTTTGAAGCTTGTATCTTAGGCAAACATTGCAAATCTGTTTTTCCTAAATCTTCTACTATTTATGAAAATTGCTTTGACTTAATTCACTCAGATGTTTGGACTGCTCCCTGTTTTTCAAGAGAAAATCATAAGTATTTTGTCACCTTTATTGATGACAAATCCAAATACACATGGTTAACTTTGCTCCCATCAAAGGATAGGGTATTAGAAGCCTTCATTAACTTTCTTGCCTATGTTACTAACCATTACAATGCTAATGTGAAAATTTTAAGATCAGATAATGGTGGGGAGTACATCAGCCATGCATTCAAACAATTCCTAAGCGCCAATGGTATCATTCACCAAACAAGTTGTCCATACATTCCCCAACAAAATGGTGTAGCTGAAAGAAAGAATAGACACTTGATGGAGGTAGCTAGGACCATGATGTTCCACACCAATGTACCAAAAAGGTTTTGGGGTGATGTTGTAGTTGCGGCCTGTTACTTGATCAACAGGCTTCCTACCAAAGTCCTGAAGGATCAAACCCCATTTGAGGTACTCACCAAAATTAAACCTGTTCTTGATCACTTACGAGTTTTTGGGTGTACTTGTTATGTTTTAGTCCCTGGAGAGAACCGGACCAAGCTAGATGCCAAGAGTATCAAAGCCATCTTCCTCGGCTATTCAAGTACATAGAAGGGTTATAAATGTTTTGTTCCGGACACCAGCAAGATGATGGTATCCCGAGATGTGAGGTTCCTGGAAACTCAGGGATACTACTCAGACAAGAATTAGAATAGCCTTCAACATCTCTCCCACTCTCAGTCAGACCGTGCTGCTCATCTTCGGACTTTGCTTGACACCTTGGGCCTCAGAACTACCAGTCCTAAATCCGCAATTCCTCTTGTTCCTGAAGGGTAGAATGTGAGTGGTCATGATCAAGCTGAGTCTGCAGACACCACAGATGCGGATCCTAATGCTGACAATGGAGAGAAACCATACATGGGATGAAGCTGTCTTGCCTAAAGGAAAGAAGACTGTAAGCTCCAAATGGGTATTCACCATTAAGTACAAGAGTAATGGGGATATTGAAAGGTACAAGGCCAGACTAGTTGCAAGAGGTTTCACTCAAACATATGGAGAAGATTATAGAGACACATTTGCTCATGTGGCCAAATTACATACTGTGCGTGTAGTACTTCACGGGGAGCTGGAAGAAGAAGTGTACATGACACCTCCACCTCGTCTCAAAGACATTGTCCAACCGGGGAAAGTGCTTAAACTAAGGAAGGCAATCTAGCAATCTCCTAGAGCATGGTACAGAAAGCTAAGTGTTACCTTACTTGATCGTGGATTCATCAGGTCAGAAACTGATCACACTCTCTTCACCATGCAGAGCCACAAATGTATTATAGTCATTCTCATTTATGTAGATGATATTATCATCTCTGCTAATGACAAGGTTGGTATTCAAGAAACTAAAGTATATTTAAACTCAGTATTTGATATTAAGGACCTTGGTGAATTAAAGTACTTCTTTGGGATAGAAGTTTGTAGATCAAAGGAAGGTCTCTTTCTATCACAAAGGAAGTACACTCTTGATCTTTTGAATGACACAGGGATATCAAAAGGAAGGACTGTGAAAACCCCATTAGAAGACGCATACAAAACTCACCAACAAGATGACATTCAGGAGGATCAACCATTTGTATCCCAAGCTGTACCGGGACTCCTAATTCATACTCTTGAGTCTCTGATGAAGCAGTTGAAACTACAAGAAGAAAAACCGAAGATAATATTTACATAATCAGCAAATAATATTTATAGCACATAGCACTATAAAATATGTTTCATTACATTTTAAAACATAATTGTTGTTAATCCATGTGACTAAAATCATTTATTGCTTTTAGTTGAGAATTATTAGTAAAATCATTATACGAAATTCAACTCACAATTTAGGAAATAGACGTCATTTTATAAAAATGATTTTCAGAGTAGTCTATGACGATTCTTAATGAGAGTTTAGTAACTTGGCACTAACAGTCCGATGCTGAATAAGGTAAAGACAAATGGGTAATGGGTAGATAAAAGCTGGTCTGCTTCTTATCCCAAGTCTTAAGTTAATTTGCGGCAATATAAATGGACATAGTTCTTCTTTCCATTGTATCATTTTTTTTTCTTTAAAGAAAATAAAATCATTTATATTATTATTTTGTTATTAGACTAATTATTCATACAAAAAGAATAATATTAAAAAGATTAATATGCAGTAATACATAATAAAGACAAACTCAATATATATAACGGAAAAGATGTTGTATGGACCCTAATCTATAAAGCCAGTAATGTTGTTATATAGGAAAATTATTCAACTCTAAGAAAATATAGTGAATTTGAGTAGAAAAGATATTAGTTGAAAGCAGTTTTGTTGAATCCACATGCTACATCAAATGTAAAAGATTTTGATATTCATTTTCTTTTAGGTAATATACTTATTGGGAGTCTAATTTTTGAACTTAAATTGAGGGAGCTGAAAATAATTAATTTCTGAAAAAAGTAAACTAATAAATACTCTCTCCCTTTCATGAAGATAAAAATCATTTTAAGTTTATGAATATAGAAAAATATATATAAATGCAGAAAAATAAATTATCAAAGTTATATTGTATAATTATGATTTTTCTTAAATAATAATCTTTATAAGTTTGTAAATACTTGAAATTTAACATTTTAAAACTTCTATCGAGTTCAAAGTTTAAAACATACTTATTTGCTAAAGAATATTTTTCAATCATATAGAAAATTTATTCCAACATTTAGATATCTTTGAATATTCAAAGTAGATACCTAAAAATTTTCAATTTTAAGATTTATATTTATGTATTACTCAAATTTTTTGAATATTTTTTAAAAAATATTTTTATTTTTATATAAATTTTGAGTTTTTTACTTAAAATTGATGAATATAATTATGTAAAAAAACCCGGGCGTAGCCCGGGAAATCCCATAGCCATGAGACTCGGGCGTTAATATGCGGAGATATATATTTAAAAATATAATTATTAAAAATTACAATTCAATTTATAATTTAATTTATTTTAAATATTCAGCTTTTTTAATACTACAAAAATGAAATTATATAATAAAAAAGCAAATGGAAATATATAGAAAAGAAATTCAGAAATGGCTAGGGGATGGGAATTGTGTCCACACTACATTTTGGTATGAAATTTAGATTTAGTTGAACACTGGGAAATCGAGTCAGAATGACTGTTTTAGGATTTCTCCTGTGAGTGAAGTCAAACGGATCCCGATCTCTGATCCTTGTTTTGAGGATGATCCATCAACGTGAAGGATCCAAGTGGTATTTTCAGGTTTTTTTCTACTTCCTAGAGGGGGGAGTTTTACCAGAAAGTCAGCGAGAACTTGCGATTTCACGCACGTTCTCGATCGAAACTTGATATCGTACTCGCTCAGCTCAACTGCCCATTTAGCCAAACGTCCCGAGAGACTTGGGCTGTGCAAGACGGTTCTGAGTGAAAAGGTATTAGACATATAAACTAATGTATAATATATTTACCATATAATATTTGTATCT
>OVBI01003204.1:0-13911 GCA_900406495.1 Sisymbrium altissimum
CGAAATTCAAGATGCCACACTAATGTAATTGGTATTTATTAGAATGAGAATTGAAGAAAAATACAATAGAAATAAAGTTGAAAGATCTCTTTTAATTACATAATAAATTACTCAATGTCACAATCTACCAATATTATGTATATTCATGTACATGTATTTACAGCTACAAATAACAAGATATATAATAACATTTTTCTGAATTTTGATATATTATACTTCAGATAACTAAATGATTTTTGTTTATAATTAAAATTAATCCAATAGATTAGGCTATAAATTAGGTCATCAGTGTAGTCTTTTTTCTACAACAAATAAAGACTCATAATCTGTGTGTAGGCTTATGCTTTTTGGATTCTAAGAACAGGTAAGAATAGTGAAACGTGACACTAGAGCTATGGATGTCACGAGAGGAGACTTGATTGAAAAGTTAAGAAATTCTTAGAAAAAAATCAGAGAAATCTCTAAGATGTGGGAAATAGAAAGTTTGAATGAATTTTATAGAAGCTCTCAGCCAAAAGAACTGATTTTACCTCCATGGTGTAAAGAAGTGGAGTTAAGATATAATGTATTCCTTTTTAGCATTTTAAAGTAAGAAAATTTTTTTTTTTTTTTTTTTACAAACTCATTAATATTCAACTTGATTAATTATACTCGACAAGTATAATGTCAAATTGTTACAATCAACTAATCTCTTAGATTTTTTTCTACAGATACTCTGCTTTGCACCAGGAGAGCCAGCTAAAAGTGGATCTACTGAGGGAAAAACATGCAAAATAGATGTGCCAATATATTATTATGATCTTGATAATTTAAATTTCAAATTGCATAGTCTCATGGAAACAAAAGTAATGACATTATTTTCATGTTCATAATATCATCCATCAGTATTTGAATACAATTGCTCCTTCCACTACTGTTTTAACGCATATAAAATGAAGCTACATATATTCTATTAGGATTAGGCGTTTCGATATTCATTCATGTTCGGTTTGGATAATTGAGATTTTTATATTTTTGAATTTAGAGATATAGAATTTGTTCGGATATATATTTTTTTTTATCGGATTCGGTTCGGGTTCGGATATCCATAATTTTTTTTAAAAAAATAGTTAAATTTAAATAAAATTTAGTTTGATTTTAACAATTATAATACAGTTTTTATTATTTCAGGTTTTTTTATATTTCAATTATTTTGTATTAAAATAATAATAATTTCAAGTTTTATACCTATATTCTATAATAACTAGAATATTAAAAAAAGATTAAGAGAGCACGGAGAATAAAATCTATAATTATACTTTTAAAGATGAAAATAAAGTTCGATATATGGTGTATTTAACAATTTCTTTTCTTAAAAATCCCAATAAATAGGATAAATGAAAAAGTGTATCAAGATAAAAGTATTTTCCTTTGTGACTTAGTAACTATTTTCTAACTATTTTCTAAAATATGTATGATGAAGTCCAACTTTTTAACCATGAAACTTTTGATGGTATTAAAATTGAACTAATAGTATCACTCCTAAAATCAATAACTACCTTACTTACTAAATAGATGTAAAGAGATGCAACAATCAATAAGAAAATAATAATGGATATGTTGAACTTAATAAACCTATAAAGTTGTCTGGTCATTTACTCATTATAGCACAATTCAATTACCAAAAACCTATATTTTTCCCATATTACATAAACCTCAGAATTCAAAACATGAAATACACAAAAAGATAAATTTATATTTATGTCTTTATATATATATATATATATATGTGTGTGATATACATAGGGAATAAAGTTATCAAAATGGAGATGATCACATATTGCAAAAAAAAAAAAGTCAAAAGTATTGATTTCAAAAATAATATTGTTTCCAAATAATATATAACATCAGGCGGCAGTTCCCTGTGCGAGTATCTTACGCCATAACCATCAATAAAAGTCAGGGGAAAACTCTCAAAAGCGTGGCTCTATACCTTTCCAAACCGATTTCCAGTGACGGGCAACTATATGTAGCACTAGAAAATATAAAAATATAAAAATATTATTAAAATTTTATAACCATATGTTTTAAAATATATAATTTATAAATCCACAAAATTAAATACAAATAACTCCGTGCATGCACGGAGTTAGGCAACTCTACTATTTAATCTGATTAAATATTACTCATGGAAAGAAAAAAAAAGATTCAAAAGACAATAAAATATTGTAACAACCTTATAATTATTATGTTCATAATAAAAATCTTCCCATCAATTCTTCAATTATTTACCTCTTCAAATATTTTATACATAAATTAGAAAACAAGAATTTATACAACAAAATAAAAACGGAAAATACAGTACCATAATCCGCGCGTAGCGCGGGAAAACCCCTAGTCAACACAATAATAAAGCAAGTGCTTCTCCAGAGCTCGACACGTCGGATCCGAGAGAGTCTGTGGTGATGACACGTCAATTAATGAAAAAGTTAAAAACCAATCAGAATATATCGTTTGCACACATCGACTTTAATGATTACATGTCATTTTTTCGAACTCTCTGCCTATCGCGTTTCCAAAGAAAGGAAAATTATATTATCTAAAGAAATTGAATAATCATTTCAACAACAATCCAAGTTATGCGAATTAAGAACAGTTCAAAGAGTCACGTACATGACATTTAAAGAAACATATTATGCGAGAAAACTAATCAATGCTTCCAAATCAACACACAAGGTATCATCGATATTACAATTGACAATTTATGTATTTCATATTCTTCTTTAAAGTGATTTCATAACATTTTACACTAACCTAACGATCTAAATAAAATAGCAAACGATGAACACCAACAAAGGTAATAACGAAATCACCTGATGGATACCGAGAAGACGACGGCAACACCAATACTCGAAGAACCGCAGACAAATCCATCATCGACGCAAGCATGATTCGAACGAATCAGCCTCGCTACATTTCCATCAGCAAATCCTATTATTCTCTGTCGAAAAAGCGAATTCTCAGCTAGATAAGCTTTTCTAAGATCTTCTCACTGTAATAAATGCCATCGTTATTAACGTTGGCGGTGCCGATTTCTGTTTGTTCAAATTTTATTAATTTCTTATTCAAACAAAAATAATCAATAAATAACAATAAAGGCCTATCGCAGGCCCAATCAAAACATCCAGCCCATAACTAATTAGATATCCAAACCCAACATCCGGCCCTAGTAAAAATAAAGAATCTACGAAATGTGAAAGGAGGTAAAATAAATAAATAAATCCGGCTAGATCAACATTATAGACTTCTAGTAGTAAAATTAATAAGGAGTTCTAAATTAATGATCCATTTCCCTAATTCTAGCACCTTTAATTAAAAAAATTTACAGTTATATTATGAGTATAATAGTTCAGAGTTATCATATACTATCCAAGATTATCTATGTAATCTAAAATCTTTGGGTCAAGTCAAGTTACATGATTTCTAGGTATTACATACTCTAAACTAATCATATAAAAATTGTCATTAGGAAAATGAATCATAAACACTATGGCTAAAACTCATCATAGGATTATTTTTTCCTATTTTCTGACAAGATTTTGATTCAATTATACAACTTGGACTCTTAAACACAAATTAGTAGAAAAAAAAAACCATCAAATAACAAAGACCCCACCACTAATCTAAGCCTACCAATTTTCAGTACTTTAGAAATATCTTTAGATCTAACTGTTATATTGATTTCAAATCGCTGGGAGATAAAAATTAACATCCTCAGCTATATCTTATGCCAAAATGTTAGCAAAAAATATATATGAAAATTAATGTCTCTCTACAGTTGGTGCATTTGTTTGTTTCTATGTTTTGTACAAATCTCTTTTTCATCTTCTTCATCGAAACACAAACAAAAAGGTTTTACAGTTTGAGTTTGAGAGATTAGAGCTTCTAAGCCTAAAGATAAGTGAAAAATTAATTGCAAGATTACGAGAGCGTGTAATTTGATTTAGCCATTTCTTCTAGTTTCGATAATATGTTTACAACATAGATTATAAATGAATTATCCTTATTAGAAATCATTTGTCTGTGTTTACATAGATGATATACGTGCACGTCATGCATGCATGTGAGTATACAATGAGACCCAAACAAACCTAATATAACAAAATGCATGTGACTATAAATTTTATATATTAGGAAAATTATGAGGCAGCTCATTTTAGTTATATACCCACATGTGGATGGCTACGTACATAACGCGCCATCTTCTATCCACCCGTCGTTTGTAAGAAACGACGCACATACTTTATCGAATTTGACAACTATTTTACCGCAACAATTAGAAATATAGAAATATACTAAAATTCAAAAATAAAACAAAACAATTATAAATGTACCGCTTTGATTTTTATCGATAACGAACAAAATTAATTATCATTTCTTACTATTAATTTCTTACTACTAAGTATCGATTTAGTTATTATCGATCACAAAAGGGAACAAAATTAATAATGTCAAAACGATATTACTATATCTCTTACTAATAATCTAATTATATATCAAATTTTCTCGAGCCTGATAAATTAATGTTAAGATTTGTGGATCCTTTTTGAGGAACAAACTCAACGCCAATTGCTTCCGAATACGAATATTGTAGATTTATATGTGGTGAAAACGCTTAAAATCTAGTCTATCTAGAAGATGTAAGAAGATATATCATTTCATATATATTATAATATGGTACATGTAACTTAAAGTCGTTATAGCAATTTAATTATTATAAAATGGAGAGTGACAACTTCTTTTTTATTTCCACGAAAGGAGGGAGTCATGTTTGGCTGGATCTCACCTAAATCCCACATTCCCATACCTTCTTCCTCTTCTTACGCACATGATTCTTTCTTTTGTTTTACATTTATATTGTTTTCTATATTCTTTTCGTTTTTTATATTCAAGCGTATGATATTTGTCACCCAAACCAATTGTTGTCTTCCTCTTTATTTATTTTTTTGATGTCGACCAAACATTGTCTACAGACAAACATTTCTATGGGTTAGTATTTTGATTTGCTTTTAACACCATATTGATATATGTTCTATTGAGACCCGGATATTTCTATATTTGTTTCAGATATATACAAAAGTTATAGTAGGCTAGATTAAAAATTAGGTAAAGTCAATTATTTTGGTACTATATGGTTATAATGATAGATTCGGCCACCTACCTTCCTAAAACATGTCACATGTCTCCTCCCTTATCTTATTCTCCTTTATCTATTTTTTATTAAATTAAATTGTTTGTCTTTTTTCACCTCTTACAAATTCCCAATCAATCAGCTGCTTCTTCTCATTCCTTTTCCTGTCTTACCAATGTCTTGTTCAGTTGTTTGCGCCCATAGTGTAATATTTTTTTTAAGTTATTTATTTTTGCACCGAATTACGCTACTCATATTTCTTAAAAGTAATATAGATACAATTTGCTTGCCATGAGAAACGAGAAAGTAACAACTTTATTTAAATTATACAATTATTATGGACTATGCAATTTGTTGAAATTTATTAACAATAACAGCAACAAGCTCTATAAAAATATTAACTATAGAATAGTGAACGAGATATTTGTTGTAACTTGCTAACATATGGTCCCCATTATAAACTAAATCAAGCTTCTAGAAGCCTTCTGCTATATAAAAAATCCATCTTTATCTACATGTAAAATGGATAAGATTCATCTAAAAGAGTCCAAAACTCTGTTCACATTTCACTCCTGGTGGTTATTCTTATACATTTTATAACATTTGTTGGAAATCAAATAAGTTCATTTTCACACATGCTAACTAACGTTATATGCTTATATATTTTATATTATTAAATCTGTGGGTGACGGTGACGATTAATAGTAAGAAATTTAGAATAATAAACGATAGTAGAATCTTTAAAAATAAAGACAACCGTAAAAATAGTGATATTCGTACTGATACCGCTGTAAAGCATTTTGTACTATTTTATTTTCATTTCGTTTTGATATCGTTTTACCGATTGGTAATAGTGAGAACGAACCGTAATGGTGTTTAGTTTTCTTATGCGACTTTTAAACACTCTTTATTCACATGATTGGCTACGTTTAATTTGGCTATCAACAGATGATCAAATAAGAAACTGGACAAGAGGACATGTGATTGACTGTGTGTTTTGTAGAAATCTAGAAAAACAAATGAAAGTCGGAACCAACTATCCATCGGACATATAGAAGCAACTGAACTATAGACTGTTTTGAGAGTGAATACATCACACATTAGAAGCAGCTCATCATATCACAGTTCCAAAACTCACGCACATCAAAATGTTCAAACTTCAGTCTGTTTCCAATCAACAGTTTATATATATGGAGGAAATGAAACAAATCCTCACCATGGAAAGGACCCAAATCACAAGCACGACTCGTTAAATTGATTGACAAAAACATCCTAATCAACTTCTCGCAATCAGAAGAACAAACAATGATCAAAATTATGAAGAAGGCTTACAATTGTGATTTTCGCCACAAGACAGTTTTAATAAAGTTTCAGACAACCAAATATTAGAAAATCAAAAACACTGGATTTTAAAAGTTATTTTGAAAACTATTTTTAAATAAGCATACAAAAATAGTTGCATCTATTATAAAATTCGTTTTTATTATTTTACATTTATTTCAAAAATAATAAAAATTTAAAAAAGAAAGAAAGAAGTATTTATCGTGTTCTTTTTTACTTCAGCCAAAAGGTAATATGAACAAAACCAAAAGAAAATGGCTGAAGTGAAATCATTTATAGTTATACAAAAAGGACCCACACAAAAAAGAAAACAAAAGAAAAAATCTAAAGAAACCCATTTTAGGTATTTTTGCCGTTTTGGCAAATTCTTACAACAGTGACAAACGAGCCGCCATAACCGAATCCCGCCACGGCTTCGAATCAGCAGATGACCCGGTTCTTGCAACCCGACTCAACCCAACCCAAGAAGTCGACCCTGACCCTAGAGTTAAGTCAAGATTCAGCTCTCTGTCACCTGAATGATCACTGTTATAACAATCTCCATTTTGCCTTAGATCCTCGTCAGTCGTCGTGCCGCTTGTGGATGCACCGTTATCTAATGAATTCTCCGTCTTTGGTCTAACGGTAAAAGAGTACTCAGGAACAGTTACAGCGGTTAATAACTGAGACGGCGCCGTTTTTGAATCAGTCACAGAATCTTGAACCGGACGATGAGTTCGTGGGTCGATTCCTTGACTTAGAAGCTTCCTTTTGATATGAGTGTTCCAATAATTTTTAATTTCATTATCTGTTCTTCCTGGTAATCTTCCAGCGATTAATGACCATCTGATAGAAAAAATTCAAATTAGTAAATTTAAAAAGGTACAAATTGATGAGTTTACTCTGTTTCTTGAAAAGTTGAAAACTCTGTTTCTTGAAAATATTTAAAGAAAAAGAAAAGTGGAAAATATATATTTACTTGTTGCCGAGTAAGCTATGGAGTTTGATGATGACTTGGTCTTCTTCATCAGAGAAATTTCCACGTTTGAGATCAGGACGAAGGTAATTAATCCATCTCAATCTACAACTTTTACCACATCGTAACAATCCTGTTTCATACAAAATCATTGCTTGAGACTTCATTTAAAAAAAAAAGTGAAATAAGTATATATGATTAGAGAAAACTTGTTAGACCTGCGGATTTAGGGAGAGAACGCCAGCAACCTTCGCCGTGGTTACGGATGTAATCGATGAGACGTTGGTCTTCTTCTTTTGTCCAAGCTCCTTTGTTTGTGTGGGCTTTCTCGCAACAAGGAGACCTTCCCATGGTGAAGAAAATGGTGTATGTTAAGAGAGAGAGAGAGAGAGAGAGAGAGAGAGAGAGAGAGAGAGAGAGAGAGAGAGAGNAGAGAGAGAGAGTAAGATGTGAGGAGAGTTTAGGTTATATAAAAAGGAGGTGACTTTTTGACCAAGTTGGTACATATACATGTGATTATGTGAGAGAGAGAGTCTGTGCTTTGCTGTGTCGTGTGTGGGGATTTGGTTGGTAACCTTCTTCCTTTCTTTTTCTTATTTCCCTACTTTTTCTCCTTAGATTTTGCTTTTTGTTTATTTTTGTTATAAAGTTGGGAGTTCAGACAAAATACAAAAGTAAAAGAAGAAAACTGATATTTTATTTTTTTTTGGCTGGAGAAACAGAAAACTGATATTGTTTAGAGATAATTACTGATGCTGATTTTTTTTTTATTACTAAAAGAGTGTTTTAGATTTCTAAATTATTATACTAGTATGAATCTCTTAGAAATTCTTTTGTAAATTATGATTTTTTATTTTAATTATAAGATTATCATTAACAACAAAATGAATAAATATTAAATAAGTAACAAATAAATAATAATTTTAATAATACTTATAAAAAATAAATTGTGGGTTATGTGCAGTCTGTGCCAAAGTCTATAGAGGCTTAAGCCTAATATAAAAAATGGACCCTTTTGATAATACAAATTTTTAATATAACTTTTTAAAAAAATAGAGAATTCAAAACAAAATGATAATTTTTAAAAACTTAAGATATTTTTTTCATTTTAATAAATTCTTTTACCAAACTCTCATAATATAGGTTAACTATTTTTCTTTATCATTCAACTTTATTTTGTTACATGGTTGATATTCCTAAATAAGAAACTATCAATTATCAAATCAACACTATTATAAAGTAAAAACAAATTTTTGCTATAAGATATTAAATTAACACAAATTTAGAAACAGTAACTTAGGTTTGTCATTTTTAAAATAAGGGAAATAAAGAAAAATATGAAAATATAGGTGAAAAAAGATAAAAGTAAGAGACTTACTTACCTATTACCAAAAACCAACAAAGGAAAAAAAAATGATAATGTTAGTGAAAGAAAAGAATTCAATGTGGTTAGAAAGGGTCGAACTCAAGGTTCAAAATAAAGTATCATTTATTAAAACCACTTTGCTGCACCATATTTTCTAAACAAAGGGTCCCCAAATTTTTATATATTAGAGGGGCTTGAGGCTAAAGCCTTTTTGAATACATTGTAAGCACGGTTCTGGTTATGTGTTATGTAATAAGTAGTTAGATTGAAGAGAAAATATTCCGATTAAAAAAAAAAGATGAAACATTAGAATTAGATTAGTCTGAATAGTATAAATATTAATAACAAATGAAGAAAAAAAAATTAAGACAAATATTAACTTAAAAGTTTTACTTTTTTTTTTTTTTTTTTTTTTTTTTAANGTCTTAGAAAGAAAATAGCAGAAGAATCCAAAAGTTTGTTGTTTTCATTTCTCAGTTTTTTATTATTGTATATTTAATTATAAATTTTAAATTAAAAAAAATAAAATCACATTTTTAAAAATATAATATATAGAAATCATTGTGTAGATAGTATAAAAAATCAAAAATCAATAGAAACATCAAAAGATTGAAGAAGAAAAAACTCGATCATAATTGTTTTTTTTCCTAATTTTTTATTATAAGAATGAGAGTAAGAACAATATAAAAATATAAAATAAAAATATTTAAAATTAAATTAAATATTATTGAATACTAATCGAAGAAAATTAGAATACATCAAAAGATATAATAAATAATTTAAATCTATAAAAAACCTACCAGTTCCAAGAAAATAGAAAAAAACACAAAATTCCAATTATTCTCAAAGCTCCAACAACATTAGACTTTAAATCAGAATAGAAAAAATCTCAACTAGGTACGAGAGAATGACACCGCCGAGCCAAAACAAACGAGGCCATAGAAAACAGCAACACAAAACCAAATTGAACCTTTGCTTACAATGGAAAAGTACATTATATCTGAGTTTAAAATCATAGAGATAGGTTTTGAAATTTTTAATCTCACATTGATGATATTATCTAGCTGAAGTATGATTTGCTCTTTGTCTTGATATATTTGGATTGCTCCAGAATTTTTCTCCTCCATGTGTTTATCCACACCAACTTCATGATCCTTGGGCTCTTTAGTGTGCCATGTAACATCATTCCTTGGCAAAGAGAAGTGCATCATACTAGAAGTACATATTTCAAAACTTGATTGAACTAGAATATCCTTAGATGAATCCAGTTTGAGTTCTAATGAATGTGAAGTTTCTATTGATCTAGTTGGACATGTTGCAGTATAATAACTTTTTTGATGACACTTATAACAGGTGGACTTTAAAATTTTCAAGGTTAGGAGACTTACCTTGAATTGGTATGGACTGAAGCTTCTCTACAAATTCATGGTGCATTTGTGCCTTAAGTTCTCTCCAATCTGCAATTGGCTATTTATTGATAGTTGGAATACTCTTCTTTAGCTACCATTCAAAAGCTGTTTTTGTGAAGGTTGAGACAACTTATATTAACTTCTTTTCCATTGGGATCTTGTTGGTTTGTAACCACTTCTCCATATCCCTTTCCCACTGCAAGTATACTTCAGGGTCTTTACTGATTCCTGAAAAGACTAGAGAGCCTCTTTTTCTTATTGACTGGTCTAGTGGTTTAGGCTCAACATATTTAGCTTTTGGTGCATCTCTTAAACCAGTTTTCTTCCTTTTTGCAGACAAAGGTTCATCCAGCTTTACTGGATGATCTCCTAACTCCTGAATTTGTTTAAAGAGTTGAACCATATTGGCTTGATAAGCTGTTTCTCCCATCTTGTTGATACCTGAAAAAGAGACAAACTGCACAAGTATGAATGTATTCAAGAGAAAAATATGTAATTAAGACAATATGGAAAATGAATGTTTATAAATTGTTGGACTCTCTTTTTTTTTATTAAATAAAATAATATGAATGATGTTCACCAAACAGAATTGACAGGTAAATATGAATGTATGCAACTTTCTAAATGAAATGATTAATCACGGAAACTCTAAGTAAGAAAAATAATTTCTGGCACAAAGTTTAAATTCAAGAAAACAGATGATAATGATTTAGGGGAATGCAACCAATGATTTGATGAATGAGTTTAAACAAGGAAACAATTGCTGGACAAAAATCAACTAAGACTAATTAAGATGGATTGACTCTTTCTTTTTGACTTTTTTTCTTTTGAAATGCAAAACGGGAATGCAAATGAATGATAATCACAAATGAAAATGCAAATAATGATGCACAAAGATGAAAGGGATGGAAATGGTGGACTGGTGGACTCTTCTCTCTTTATTTTTATTTTTGGATGTGAATCTTCAACAACCTAAAACAAAAGAAACAAAAGATCAATGTTCCTTTTTTTTTTTTAATATATAAGATTGAAACAAAGAAATCAAATAAGAAACAGGAGCAATTTTTTTTTTAATGAACTAAAGTGCAACAAACTAAAACAAATAACTTTTTATGGTTTTTAGTTTTTATAAAATGAAACTAAAAAAACAAATGAAAAACAAATATTGAAACAAGAAAATAGTTTTATGAGTTTTTTTTAAAATAAGGAATAGCAAAATAAATTAATACCAAACCAAATTGATAAGATGATTTTTTTTTTAAAAATGATTGCAAGAAAAAGAACAAAATGTAGAAAAATAAGAACAACAAATAAATTGATAGAAAGGATAGATAAAACCTGATTAATGAGCTTTTCAACTCTGATACCAGATGATGCATCCCCGGGAACGAGGTTACTTGATGGATGATGATGGGAGTGAAGGCTGGCCGTACGACACTTTCCTTCAAGTCGGTAGAAATGATATGATGAATGGTAGAAGTGATTGACTCACTCAATCAATGAATGAAGAAGATATCTGAATCACACAAACAACTTACTCCACAGATTTCAAAAGAACCTAAGTGCATCTCACACCTAAACTCTAAAGAATAAATTCAAAGACACATTTCTTTGAAAGAAAAAAACACTTTTGTATTAACTTAAGATTCAAGGCGTGCTTTACAAATGATGATGGTGGTGAGCTTATACAATGCTCATGTACAAAGATCTAAAGAATTAAAAACAGGAGAGAAATCAGTCTTTTAGAGATATTAAGGGGAAAAAACTGAATGAAGGGGATTTGTTGACTCCTTTGAATCTTGATAGCTTGGACAAGTAATGATGATCCTTTGTAGTGTTTAGGTTCATGATATATAGTCTCAAAACGTAGCTGCCTTCAAAATATAGCTGTTGGTCTTCTTTATCTTCAGATGATTCCATTTTGAATGTTCTTGATGCTGAATAAGGAAGGTTGACTTTGAATGTGATCCGTCTGATCCTGTGGATTCTGGTGCATGGTAAGATGTCATATGACTCATTTTGAGGGTTAGATATGTCTCCTAGTCGCCAATTTCTCGTTTGTAGACATTTGAGTCCATGAGCTTCCAAATAAGGCAAGTGGAAGATCCTCTGGTTTAGAAGTTGGATAACTTTGAAACCGTAATGAATATCAGTCTGAATCCAACGTTCCGGTCTTTTATTATGAACTGAGAATACAAAACATTTGGATTCTTTGCTTAACTTCTCCTGGTCCGGTCGGTATGCTTCATTAAGTGCGTGTTGGTCTCCTTCGGGTTCACTGGAAGTCCATCAAGTTGTAAGTAGAATATTTTCTTCATGTGGAAATATTTTGATGTGAATCCAATTTTCCGCGTGCCTCTGATGGGTTAAGTTTCTAAAACAAGTCGGTTTTTAGCTTGGTTCCTCCTGGTTTGATTGGAATGCTTCATTTTCTGGTCGGATGTCTCCATATAACTCATTGGTGGTCTGGCAGATTGATTCTTCTATATCCTCTTGGTGTGGAATCCTTTGGGGCTGATTCTTCTTCGTGGTGGCCTCAAAATAAGTTGAGTATGCTTTCCAAGTGGTTGTTGAGTTGAACTGATTGGTTTTGGCCTCCATTTGAGGTGAACTCAGCTTCCATATCTCCTTAGCTCTCGTCAGCTTCATGGTTTCCACCTCCATGGTTGTCTCCGGTTTAATACTGGTTCTGAGTTTTGCATCATCCTCTCCCCCTTGTGAATGTTCTGTCCTCAGAACTAATTTTCCTGCACCAGTAGAAAGTAAGTTAGTTTTTATTCTCTTTTGGATTTGGTGTTATCGAGTTTAGCATATTCACTCCATGACGCAACTTCAATTTACAGATCTGTTTGAGATCTATTCAAAGGCTTATATGTTGGTACATTTAAGTTGCTGTCGTTGACACTAATATTTTCTAGAGGCTCACGTTTTTATCTTGCTAGACATGATTTTTTTGGTTATAAGAACCAAAAGGTAAGTTGTAGGAAGAATATATTATTGGTGGTTGGCTGGGGGTATTTTGAATATGTTTTGTTTCCTAAAGTAACTAAGTTATGTCAGTTTGTTTGTTTTATTATTCCAAATCTTGGATTATTTTTTTTAGATCTATTTATGTTTTGTTTTAAGAATATTGATAGACTTTTGTATCTATGGATTGTAGTTTTAGTTCCGTTTACTTCCTTTTTATTGGATATGTGTAACATCCCGATTTTTGATATATATGGAAACATATGTGGGAGAGATTAAAAGAATTGATTTGACTACCTATGTCACGTAAGTGCACTTACCTTTTCGGTTGCCCATCCAGAGAGAACTCCTGGGTTAAGCTTGCTTGAGCTGCAGTAGTCAAAGGATGGGTGACATACCGGGAAGTCATTCGCGGTACCGTGTGAGTGAGGCCAAAACACGGGGAACGGTCATGTGGTGATTGCAGGGACAGTATTTCATGACTTTCGAACCTCCCGGTTAATGCACCGACCGTCGGACAGGGGTGGGGCCCATGAGCCCGATAGAGGGATGGGTGATTCACCGGTAGGGCGGTCGGGGCGTTATAATTGGTATCAGAGCTGGTTCACCGTCTCAGTGCTGACCTGAGAGGTCCTGGGAGGCGGTTAAGAACTGGTCTTGGTTCGCAACGAGGACGTTGCACTCTTTGAGTGGGGGTGAATTG
>OVBI01003205.1:0-13909 GCA_900406495.1 Sisymbrium altissimum
AGAAGAGAACTCGAGAGGCATGGCGGAGGAGGAGAGTCGACACTATCATTGTTGGAGGAGAAAAAAGAAGAAGACAAAGCCGGAGGAGAGAACATGGGATGAGGAAGACGAAGCCGGAGGAGAGAACACGGGATGAGGAAGACGAAGACAGAGGAGAGAACCGGGGAAGAAGAAGACGAAGCCGGAGAGAATGGGGAAGAAGAAGACGAAGCCGGAGATGTCGTCGCCGGAAATCGCTCAATCTCGCCGTCGGGGGATAAAACTTTTCGTTTTCCAGCAAACTGAAAAAAAAATTAGGTTTCCCCCAATTTTGTGTTTTTTTTTTAAATCATGAATAATGGCAATTTTGTAATAAAAATCAACTCTAAGAAATTATATGTCTTTTCACCACCCTTCCTCAACTCTCAAAATTTTGAAGATTACTTTAGTAATTTAGCAACTTTTAGAGATCATTCTAGTAATTATCTCTTTTTATTATTATAAAAAATGTTCATTCTATTACTTTTTAAATATTAAAATCTCAAGTAGTACTCACAAAATAATTAACACTAAACTTTACTCTAGCAAATATTTTGGAACTGACCAACGTGACGGAGTGTAGCCTCCCTGACTCGGGCACTAACGGATAGACAGAGAAGCATAAGCAGCAAACATGGAAGAACAGACGTTTGTGGTTTCTTCATCGCCATAGCTCCTCTTTTATTAACAAGGCTAGTATGAAGTTGTTTAAATAATAGACAACTGAAATTGACGGAGAAAGCAAAATCAAGCATGTACTTAATATTTCAAATTCAACAAGCAAGGCTATATTTATTTATTTTACTTGTCAACGTAAGCATTAATAAATGTCAAATTTGTTAAAAATTGGATAACTATCCATCATATTTTATTGTTTATTAGATAATTTCTATGTTAATAGATGGAAATAGACAGACATGATATTTATAAAATAACTAAATCATTATAATAGAATAATATTTATTTTCATTAGTTCAATTTAATATTTAAAACGTTTTTGTGAAGTTATTCCTGATGAATGATCTCTTTATCGATTGCACAACATCTGATTCAAGAAATAGTAACTCATGCCGGGAGGCGGAGAGGATGAGGAGTTTCACACTAAATCACATCTGTCAAGATTGATGTAAAGGCGAGTTGACCTACATATGGAAAACATTCTTCCGGGAGAGAGGGGGTATTTGGGAGGAAATAGAAATGGTTTCTTTTCAAAAAACTTAATGATGCCAAAATAAGATTATCAATCAACTAAGAATAATACTTAGGAGGTTTACTGAGGTAATCGTTTGATACTTCAATGTACTCATCTACTAGTATGTGTTTGGTAACATCATATTTTCTTGTTTATTAGACAATTTTTTCATGTTAATGGACTGAAATAGACATATATGAATATTTATAAACTAATTAAATAATTATGATATAATAATATTTTTTTTTCACTAGCTTAATTTATTGTTTGAAATTTTTTTGTGAAGTCGTTACGGATGAATGATCTTTATGTCGATCGCACAACATCTTGCTCTGAAAAGGGTAACTCATGAGTATGGGGAGGGGAGGGGGGGAGGGTGGAAGTTTTTTTTTGGAGGATAAAGAGTTTCACACTAAAGTACATCCAGTCACAATTGATACAAAGGTGAGTTGACCTGCACGTGGAAAACATTACTCCGAGAGAGGGGGCTATTTGGGAGGAAATAGAAATGGTTTCCTTTCCAAAAGCTTTCTGATGCCAAAATAAGGTTATCGATCAACTGAGAATACTGCTTAGGAAGTTCATTGAAGTTATCGTTGGATACTTTATCTCATAATCAACGCACTCATATACTAGTATGTGGTTGGTGGTATCATAGATATATCAAGAGAGGAGAGTAAGGGAAGGGGGGTGGGAGGGGTTGGAGCTCTCTCTTATCCTGTCAATTGCTTTGCGGATGTGTTTTTTTACGTTTGCCTCTCTTCATCTCTCCTAAAAAAACTAATTTCTCTGTTATAGACAATGAAAATATCTAAAATTGCCTTTCAATCATAATATTTCCTATTCACCATAATTTTAGGTGATCATACTTTGAATAACTCATAGAATCTCCACCGTAGTGTTATAAAAAATTCTATAAATGGTAGCGCTGTAGCAGCATGGCAGCACATACCAGGTTAATGTACTTATATGCCACATGTCTCTATTGAGTTGGTTTAGACAATTTCAGTTTAACATTTATATATATATATATATATGAAAAGTGAATATGACCACATCTAAAAATAAATATGAGCATAACAGCATAACAACTTAAAAGTAGATTTCTTAAAAAATAATACAAAGATCTTAATTTTTTTATTTACTTTGTTATTTCTTGAAAAGGAAAAAAATAGAATAACAATTATTAATTAGAAAAATTAAACTAAAAAAAAATCGTAATGAGAATAGATTTTATTTATTGGAAGTATTTAGATGATTAGCTTTTTAAAAAAATAAGGTGAATAAAACATATAAAAACTATTTTTATATAATATTATAAAAAAAATTAACTGTATTAAAGAAACAATTTCTAATTTTATTTGTATATTTGTTGGAAAAAATAAACTGAAGAGAAACTTTCAAACTTATTTATACTTTAACCAACTTTATTATTTTTTTAGTTTTCCATCACTATTACACTTTATATTTAATTGTTTGCTACCATCTTACGGAGAAACTTTCAAACTGACTTTTACCTTAAACAACTTAATTATTTTATTTAGTTTTTCAACTACATATCACTATTATACTTAATCAATTTCATTATCTTCATTATTTTACTTAACAATCTATATTGTTTAGGATAAATATATATCACTTTTCTAACGAAAATATGTGTCACTACGTGGTTATCTATTTGTTTTGCAAGAACAAAAAATGAAGCTTTTCAGGATAAATAAATATATATCCTTTTAAGTTTTTATTTAAGAATTTAAAGTTTAGCCCACCTAGTTTTAGGCTCTTATTTTCCATAATGTGGCCATGCTACTAAATACACGGTGTTTTAAGAGCGGGGTGGTAAGCAAGATAAGAGGCTATAACTAACCAGTTTTGTACTCGTGTCAGTCATCCGAAATAGGTAAAGCTAGGAAGAAGTGGTTTGCACAGATAATAGAGCGGCATAATAACAAATAAGAAGACAACAAGACAGCCCGATCTGCTAGGCATCCCGGCAGCCCAATTCCTAATGTTACTAAGGGATCAGGCCACATATGGAACTCTATATTTGGCGTGAAAATCCATAAATTCAAAGTACTTCCCACCGTTTGAAACCTTGAACTTATTCAAATTAACGCTCATACCTTTTACACAAAACATATCAAACATTAAATATCTTTTGTGCACATATAATAGGTCAAAATGACAGCTCACTGGAACAAAGAAAGGAGAAAGGTATGGAGATGACCATATCGCACCAAAACCACTGCTTCCAGTTTGCACACTATATATGATATGATTAGAAGCACAGACGAACCATAACAAGATGGGAATCAAGGGTTCAGAACATGCACAGGTGCAAAATTTTCTCTAGCAAAGATTCTATCATACATGCCTCTCCCTTCTATCAAAGCCTCCAAAGATGCTGACCGAGTGAAGGGTGGATAAAATTATGACTCAAAAGAAAAATCAACCTTTGACTGGACATAAAAGGAAGAATTTCAATGTGGAAGGAACGGAGAAGTAGGAGAGGCGTTGAAAGATGTATCGTTTATTACCCAAGGCTAAAGAAGAAAGGCAGGATCTATCAACTCTTTGAGTAAGTCCAGAAGAGAAACATAAAATGGCTCACCAGAGGAACATGGTCCTTGGAGGAATTTTTCACTTAGAAAAAGACAAATAGACACTCGAAATGACACTGAAGGATTCAAAGACATACCATGGGGGAGACAAAGATAAAGGAAAAACGCTCGTGCCTTCGTGCACGCAAAAAGTAAACCTCCCTCCAGTAGCATCTGAGTCTAATCATAGTAGAGGAGTGACTGGGGACATCTCCTCTTCCTGTGACAGCATATCAATATAATGCAAGCCATTTTTTACTTCAAAAATATGGAAAGCCCTGGCCACATTCCACCCAAAAATTGGGATCCTGGTGAGATCATAGAGAACCTGGAGAGCATGGATAAGGCCACAAGCCATCCAGGATATATTGTGCCGAAAACCAACGACCATGCAGTAGAGGAAGACAGATGTACAGCTGTAAAGAGGATCTGACGGGATGGACTCGCTCCCAGGACTTAAGCAAGATATGATGCAAACCAGTAGTGGACAAGTACTCGTAGAGGGAGAGATCACCGGAATCAGCATCGGCGGACAGCTTGAGAGAAAAAAGAATCTTTATATCTTATAAGAAGAGAAATTGCTACCAGAAAAAAAAAATCACGAAGAGAGGACACATGTCCAACGCGACTGGGAGTTACTCCAAAAAAAAAAACATGTGGATTTGAAAAATGGTTACTGAAAACCAAGTATCATTACTCGGGAAGTTGAGAGAACAGACGTAGGGAGGTAAGTCACACATAACATTATCAATCATTTTTTCTAAGAAATAGAATGTCACAACCTAGTCGAATAGAGAGTTGGAAGTACGTGTGAAAAGCTTGTGACAGCACCATGATGAAGTACAAAAGAGAGAGTGGATGTGTAAATCAAGGAAGATCTTCCTTTCATGACGGAGGAAAACCAAGGATCGAAGCCCTAAATACTAAAGAACTAAGAAGTATAATTGAGCTTTAGAAAATAAGAAGGGTCGTAGAAGAGAAGAAAAAGAATTTCTATATAGCCAAAACCAATGCAATAATAGAGACAAACCAATATCCCCTAAGAGGAGGCAATTCACCATAAGAACGGACTGGATCCACCTAGATGAGGAAACAGTAAAAATTTCAAAACAATTAACCTATTTAGTATCTTCCAGGTGAGAGGTGAAATTTTATAGTAAGATAACACCGGGTTATGAGCCATATGAACCAGGAGAAAAAGTAATGTTGAAGTCAAGACCAAGAGGAGACGAACACCCGAAAAGACAGACGATTGGGTAACCAAAGCGGGTTAACACCCAAGAAGAAGAGAGACGAACAACTAAAGAGAATGGAGAAATGAAGCATCAATAAGATACTTCTCCTAGAGGATTTCAGCTCACAAAGATATCTATTCAATTTAATGCTAACTCTACTTTACTTGGACCTAATATTGACTAATAATTTTCTTATTGAGGTATTAGATCATGAAACTTAAGATTTCTTATTCTCTCTGTACCACTCATTAATCTTGAATGATTAATTCATTTTTACTTGTATACCACCTAAAACCCTACCTCTATTCAGATCTCATTCCTTGTTTCTTTTCTTTCTTATATCCAGATATATAACGCTCCGACTGCCCCTACTAGTGGGCCCTCTTATCCTCTCACTAGGTTCATGGGCCGGTCCACCCCTATCCGACAGTCAGTGCATTAACCGCGAAGTTCGAAAGTCATGATATATTATCCCTACAATTACCACATGACCGTTCCCCGTGTTTTGGCCTCACTCACACGGTACCGTGAATGACTTCCCGGTAGGTCACCCATCCTTTGACTACTGTAGCTCAAGCACGCTTAACCATTGAGTTTTCTCTAGATGGGTAACCGAAAAGGTAAGTGCACTTTGGTGACATAGGTAGCCAAATCAATTCTTTTAACCTCTCTATATAAGTTTCCATATAACAGAAATCGGGATGTTACAATGTGCAAAAACATGAAAGAGAGAGAAAACTAACACAGTTTTTCAGACATAGAAAACAAAAGAGGAGGATATCAAAGATGATAAAGGATGGTTCACATATGTTTTCACACATATGGAAAGTATAAATTCCTGCATCTAAGAGTATCTTAGGAAATAAAATAAAATCTTCAAAAAAAATATTATAAAAAGTTGTGAAAAATAAATAAGAAGGAAAAAAAATTGGTTGCTCATAAAGATTATAGACCATACTAAGTCTAAGAAAGTTCAAAAGATTGATGAGGAGTAAGATTTCCTAAGAAAATATTAAGTCTAGGGAGTTATGCAAAAACGGAAGTGACTGGAGAATAGTGATTTTCAACATGTTTGTTCTCTCTTGCAATTTTACATAATATCCTGCATCCATGGAGTTTTCGGCCATTAAACACTCTTAACCTCACCACCAAAATGCCTTTAATAGCTGGTGTTGTTTATCTTTGAATGATGCTTTTGATGAGATATTACTGAAACTGTAAATGAATGTAGAGAGTTACTTAATTTGAATGCAGAGTATTTGCATGTCTAGAGTTTATATGAGGGACCAAGAGATGAGAGAATGCAGGACATAGTGACCAAGCTTTTAAGGTATTCAGATTTTGATTTGGTGAGTATGGTTCCTGAAGATTTATTTCCAAACCTTTTTTTTTTACTAAATTGATGTTTTGTTTGAGGATAAAAAAAAAGAAGTAATTCATGGGGAATTAATATATTTTATTTTTTTCAAAATTTTATTTGTGATTTTACTATGTTTTTTAGGCTATTCATAGCAATTTTGTATCATAAGAGATAGTTTTCTCATATTTTCTACTTTTACAGTTATTTTAGGTTAAAATAACAAAAATAATGCAAAAATGAGTAAAAATAGACTAATTCAAGATATATGAAAAATTTGGAGACAAACCAACCATCCAAGACCTTAAAATCCAAAAATTACAATTTTAAATAACATGACGGATTTCGAATACAGAAGTCAAACCAATATTTTTTTGAGTGATTTTTGGTGGAGATGAATCCCTTTGAATTAGGTTTCATATGCAAATGGAATCAAATCATTTCAAAGTTGGGTAGGAGGACAGGGTCGGCCTTGGGTTAAAGCCCGTAAAGATAGGGCTTTAGGCGCCAAACTTTATAAGCATTTTAGGGGCGTTAAATTCATATAGATTCTTTAGTGTAGTAGTTTGAGTTTTCTGTGTTTATCATAAGGGTTCTGGATTCGAACCACATCCTCTTCATATTAAAGGGAATAATTTTTTTTAATGGGCTTTAGGTGCCACAGAAGATTGGACCGGTACTGGAGAGAGATATTCAAGACATATCCATCTAGCAACAAAGAAAAGCAACCAAAAAGAGGTTAAGCTCAGACTAATTAAGGACATGGCACCCAAGCATGCTGCATCTGAGACTTGCCCATTTTCACATTTTGAAGTCAAGCTCGAACCAGGTATACTTAGACCAGCTGTATTTCCATCAAATGATGACTAGTTTTACCTTATTCCTTTTTATTTCTTAAACCTAAACCAAATGATGAAAATGTGGTATCGATGAGAATAGTATAAGACATGAGATCTGTTGATTCTTCATCTCTTACCAGTTGCATGCATGCAGCGGCAACAACATAAAAACTTTTTTTCATCTTGTAATTAATTTCAAACAGTAATTTATAAATTTATTCTCATATGATTATATAATTTAAGGACTTCTAGATGAAGAAAAAAAAATTGGTCATAGAAATTATAATGTGATCTGCTTTGATTTTGTGTATGAAGTAAAACTAAAATCAACTTCTCTTAGCTTATTGTTGCATTAATGAGCTTTTTACCACCTATTTGTTCTTCAGCCATATTTGTTGAAAAATAATGGATATATGATTGTATTCTAGAATTCTAATTGCATTATATCTTTCACACCAAAGAAAATTAAAAATTAAAAAGAAAAAAAAAAAATATATATATATATATATATCATCTCTACACAACCCATTTTTTATTCACACCATATTGATATTAATCAATGTATTTTTGAATCTGTCTTTTAGCATTATATAAGATATTATTAAATTTATCTTACTGTAGAAATTGTGGTTTAATGGTGGTTTCTCATGCTATTTAATTACTCTTATGAAAATAAGAAATAAAGCTTCTCAATGTATCTGTTTTTTAGATGTTATGAAGCCTTGGTTTACATAGAGGTATTCAAATTCAACACATTTGTTCTCATTTGTTGTTAACAAACAAAACTCAAATAAAACTAATCAACGATTAAAATTAAAGTTTTATTTCCTTCCTTCTTATGTTGCCATGTCACCAACTTCTTCCTAACAAATTTATACATCACCTCTATATTTTCTTATTCTCTCATGTTAAATAATTAAATGATATAAATCATTTAAACTTTAAAAATTAACTCAAAAACCCCCAAAAAACTCTGAAACACACAAAAGATATACAAATTTCCTAAATTATATAAACCACTTAATTTCCCTAACAATTTCAGCAGTTTCCTTAATTTACTTAACTCGGTCCAAATAATAAACTATTACTCAAAATAAAAAAAATAACAACTTAGGCATCTTATCTAATCTCTAAAAATAATAAAATAAACCAACCAAATAATAGTAAACCATAAAAAAATATTTAATCATAAACAAATGGGAAATTATATCGTGATTTAACAGAAATCAGATAAACAAACATAAACGAGATAGATTGGAATGTAACATGATGTGAATAATTAACCATTATCCAAAATAAAAAATAACGACCTATGTATCTTAAATAATCTTTAAAAAAAAATCAAATAAATAACCTGATAAAAGTAAATCATAAATAATATTTAATCATAAACAAATGGGAAATCATGACATGAGTTAACTTAAATAGGGTAAGAAGAGCATAAACGAGATAGATCGAGATGTAACATGATGTGAATAAGAATATCATTTTAAAAATATATCTGAAAAAGTAACAATAAGAATAATATTTTTTTTACGGTTGCAAATATGAATTTAAGTAATTTTTTTAATACATCACATATGTTGAAATTAGGAAAGAAATAAACAATTAACAATATTTTATAATAGAACTTATTACATTAACACAATGTGAGTTAAATAAATAAAAATATGGAAACAAGAAAAAAAGAAAAAAAATGAATAAAAAGTACAAGTAACATAAAACACGAGAAACATCATCAAATAAGATCATTAAAAAATAAAATAAAAATAAATAAGAAATCATGACAGGATTTAATGAGAATGAGACAAGAATCAAAATTCACAAAATTTTCAAATGTAAATGGGATAGATCGGGACGAAAACAAAAAAACTTCATTTTAAAATTATTAATGGAAAAGGTAACACTATCAAAAATAATTCTTTATAGTTATAATTATGAATTTAAGCAACTTTTTTCAATACATCACATATGTAAAAGTTATAAAAATAAACAATTAATAATATTTCATAAAAGTGAGAAAACAAAAAATCAATACTAAATGAAAATAAATTAAAAATAGAGTAAATTTTAATAATATGTCAATTCATAGAATTTTCTGTTATAAAAATACAGGAACTATAACAGAAGAAAATTTAAGAACGGGTATAGAACAATATAGTTTAGATAGGACTGAAAAATAAATTATGACAACCTCTATACAAAATATAAAATATAATAATAATATTAACACACAAAATAATAACAACATATAAAGAAATAAAGTAACAAATAAAAGAAAATAATAATCCGCGCGAAGCGCAGAAATTCCCTAATCTCTATAATATTATTTGAGAAGTCAGTTTCCTACGTGTCACGCTCACATTAATTTTCACGAGGTCGATTAAAGAGATACTCTTAGTGAATTCGAATTATTATATTTCTTTGCTATTACTGAAACCTTTTAATATATTTTTTATGTAATGATTTTTTTAAAAAATACATTAATAATACGACATAATTTTAAAAAATAAAATATTTTAATAGATATAAAAACAGAAATTACAAAAAAAAAAGAAAATTAAAAAAATCATATTAAAAGGAAATAATTATGAAATATAAAAATATTATTTTACTAGATATAAAAACATTAATTAGAAAAAAGTAAAATCCTTTTTAAAATCATACTTAAATAGAAATAACTTTAAAATAATTGCCATTGCTAAAAATTTTAGTTTAATTTTTTTGATTAATGATTTTTCATTTCAAAATCACATTTATAAAAGAAAATAATTTTAAGACATAAAATAATTTTTGCATATTAAAAAAAAATTACAAAAAGGAAAGTCTTTTTATAATTATATTGAACTGAAATAACTTGGAAAAATAAAAATATTTTTATCAGATATAAAAACGTTAATTCCAAAAAAAAAGTCTTTTTAAAATCATATTAAAAAGAAAATAACTTTTAAATAATTTTAAATATTTTGATTCCAAATAAAAACGTTAGAATGATCAAGATTTCAAATAAATTAAGGCTGGGATGATAACAACTAAACCAGAGATATTTAAAAACAATAAAAACATTTTACATATCTTAAAAACGTTAAAAACTACTACATAAGAAACGTTTAAAACGTTAAATTATTCAAATACCTTTTATATATAAAAAAACATTGATTCAAAATAAATAATTCTGATAATATGTTCATAAATTTTCAACAAATTATCAGGTTGGTTTGTTTATGTAAAAAATGCAACTCTAAACCAAATTATACTTTTTCTGTTTTTTTTTCAAAACAATATATATTAATAAATAGATTTTACAAAAATAGCTTTACAAATGTAAGAAGAAAAAAACTGATCCAACTTTACCCGAGATAAAAATAAAAAACTAATTATATTTCAATTTGAATAATATATGCCACATAATAAATCTAAAAGAAAGTAACAATATCTATATATATTTTTACACCAAAAATATGTTTAATAAGATATATAACATCTTAAAATTACTTAAAACATTTTTCTATTTACATGAATACATATATATGAAAAAAGCAAACATAAACTTATATATAAATAAAAAGTAACATTAACTAAGAATTTTAATATAGTTATTGTAAATATTTATATCCGTGCATGAGTATGGGAGAATCACCTAGTATTCTATAAAACCAAATAATGAACAGATGGTATTCATAAAGACAGTGCAAAGATAAGATATGAGATCTGTTGAATCTTCATTTTTTTATTCAATCTCATATTTATATCAATCACTGTATTTTTTATTATGTCTTTTTCATCATAGAAAACAATTGTTAAGTTTATTTGATTGTAGTGATTGTGGTCTAACAGTTTCTCTCATGCCATATAATTACTCTAATTTTTCACATAATTACTAACAGATTAAGACAAAGAAATACAAGTTGCCAAATTAAAATCAAAAGCCATCAACACACGACATGAAACTTCTCAATATATTTGCTTTTGAGATATTATAAACCTCTGGTTCACAATGTGGCATTCAAGTTCACCGACTTTCAATTTTCCATGTGTTGTGTTATTAACATACAAAACCGATCTACGATTAAAATTAAATATTACATAAAACCAAAATAACGAAAATATGGTCTTCATGAAAACAATGTGAAAACATGAGATCTGTCAAATCTTCATCTCATACAATGACATAAAAAAAAAATTTGAATCTTATAATTAATTTCAAACAGTAAGTTATAAATTTATTCATATAGGATCATATAATTAAAAGACTTTTCAGTGAAAAAAAAAATATTATAGAAATTGTGATGTGATTTACCTTTGATTGTTACTAGTAACTTACCCGCCGTGTCGCGGGGAAAGATTTTATTTTCTTATGGTTTTCACTTTTTATTTGATATTTTTGTTGTAAAATTTAGTGTTTTCTAATGTAATATAGTTTACGAATTAATAATATCGTTTTTATTATAAAAGGAGAAAATTTCTGTGGCAAATGATTAAAAAAAAGAGAGATAATAGGGCTATATGTGGCATTGTCTCCTAAAACAATATTTTTTGTGTTAATCACTTAATAAATTTAAACTGAGAAAAAAGAGAAGATCAAGATGTTTTGTCGACATAGTTTCATCTCAGAGGAAAGGGAAGATGATCACTGCAACCATTAATCCGCCAAATTCAAGTCACCCTTTATCTCGATCTATCGCCGATCAATACTGGAGGAGAAGGAGGTCTACACTTTATCTTGATTTGTTTTTATAGCTATCTTAATCCTTTCAAATTTTAGTTGCATGTTACAATTTCTGCAAAGACTGTGTAGGGTTTATCTTCAATCTGATTTCTTTTTCTTTTTAATTTCCAAAATCTGAAGCTTAGAGACAATCCATGGATGAGAAAGTTAAGGCACACGCTCTTTACCATGACTGGAAAGTTGAGAAAACACAGACCTGGGTTATTTTTTTTATAGATTGGTTTAACTTCTCTCACCGATCCAGGTCCTTTTTCTTTTTGTAATATTGAATTCTAAGCGGACATAGGCATAAAGCTATTGTCATAGATATATACGGCGAGTTGTTACAATAGATGCTAAGGAAGTTGAAGAAAGTTTATTTTCCCCTAGTGATGCCAAGGTATCTGAATCAGACTTTTTTGTCTCCCCAATAATATGTTCATTTATCGTTACGACTGTGTGATATGTGACAATTCTTTTTTATTCATTGAACTGAAGTTTTGTGGAGGCCATTGACCTAATTGATCTAAATGTATTAGATCACGTAGCACATAATGGACTGAATCCCATAGTGGCAATCTTTCCTCGACCAGATAAAAGAAAAAAAGAGTTTAAGGTGTAGCTCTTTTTTGGCTACTTTGCAAATATATTAGCTACCTTACTTTCTTCTGGTTCGTTATTCTAATTTTGTAGGTGATGGTAGCGCCTCGGAAGGTTTGAATTTTGAAAATTGCTATGCCAAACTCATAACTTCATAATTATTTATGAATTGCAAGTGTTGGTGTTAGTATTTTCGAAATGTTTTAGTATGGGAATTAAGATAAAAAAAAAATTGAATCATGTACTTACCTCTTCCAATTGAAATTGTATTGTTTTGCAGAATTTTTAAGAGAGTTATAGGAAGAGGGTGAGCCATGCTTGTGAGGTATTTTTTTTGTTTGTAGAATGTTGACAATCGACATCATCTTTATATAGTATTGATTAAGATAATATCAATATTGTGCTCACAAAATATCTCGAATACATTCTTTTTGAAGATTTTGTCATAATGGCAACCAAAAATAATGTCAATTAGGAGATCTCCGCGCCATGCGCGGAAAATGCCAGATAAAAAATTTATATTTTAAAAGGGAAACGACACATAAATATAGAAAATAAATATATAAAATAATTTTGAATAGAAATACATACTTAAAGCTTTAAGATATCATAAAAACTTCAAAATTTTCATTGGGGGGGGGGGGGGGGGGGAAANGAAATGCCACCATTTTCTGATATGTAGATCTTTAGTGTAGATGTATAGATGATAGATAAAAATATTTTTATTTTATTTTTTGATTAATAATTTCCTATACATATTAAATTTATGAATGATTTTATTATTTTCATAATTTTTATAATTGTTTTCTATTAATTTCTTCTAAAATTCACATATTAGTTTATAAACATATTTATATTTTATGAGTTATAACTAAAGTTAATAATTTTGTATTTTATTTTAATGAGGATAAACTTAACTTATTTTTTTATTTTTAATCATCTAAGTGGTTATTAAACGTTTGAGCAAGATGTTTATACTGAAATTAAAATTAAATAGAGTAGCACAATATTGCCTCGTACCAAAACTTACCTTCTTTATTTGATTACATTTATTCAATATTAAAAAAAATTATATTATAAGAATTATGAAAACTTTGTGTATTAGATTAGATTTTAACGATTTTATTAAATTAAATGTGTCAGCCAAAAATATTTATAATTTTTTCAATATATTTTTGAATATCTTTATTAAATTTTGTCTTTATTTAAACCCAAAATTAAATTATACTAAAATCGTTACTATTTTTTCTTTAAGACAATGCTGACTTGATCTTTTTTTTGTTTTGTTGCTTTTTCCCAAGTTTTGTTCTTATAAAAATTTTGAATTTTATTTAAAAAATATTAGAAATATGATTTAGAT
>OVBI01003206.1:0-13908 GCA_900406495.1 Sisymbrium altissimum
AGAAGAAAGAGGATTTTCTTCGTTCGTTAGGATTTTTCTAGGGATTTAAGAGAGAGAAGAGGGGAAAAGATAACCAAATGGTCCAAAGAAAAAAATGTGTCATTATAATTTGGGTACGGTTAAGTTTGGTTTTGGGTTTCAATTGAATGATTTCTAGCCGTTGGATTTGCCGTACCGACGTTTATTTTACAACGGCTCTTTTTAGTTTTAAAAATGTCGAATTAGTCTTTGGTACTTCTCAAATCCCACAAAACGGCACCATTTCGATTCGAAGAGCTGACCGAGATCGAACGAAGGACAATTCAGTGACATTTTTTTCCGTGCTTTATCGTGAGAATCTCTTTTCTTTTCTCATCTATAAAATTTCTAATTTTTTTTTTTGGATTTATAATGTCTTTATTTTTAAATATAGAAAAAAGGATATTTCAGAAGCTGAAGAAGATCCAAGATGTTAATATGCAGTTTTTGACTGTAATGGATATAAACAATTTTTTTTTTGGTTTTTTTTTTAATTACATATCTGGTTTTAATGATGATACATTCTTTTATTAAATACTAGATAAGGACATGTTTGATAGGCGGGTAAAAATTAGAAATTAATATTAAAATTCATGTTAAATTATTAAAAATGATTTTTTTAATAATCTGTAGTTAAGAAATTCGAGAAACACATCAAACATTAAATACTCTGAAAAGTAAAGCTTTTAAATGAAGAAAAAGTTTTAAGTTTTAATTTAATTATTATTATACCATATAAAACTAAAATATAATTTATGAATAAATAAAATTTTAAATGAATCATCTGAAAAAAATTAGATATCTATCATTAACAAAAACATATTCACATAAAAAATTTGGTTGTTTTTGATTGGAGTTATTATTTGTATTTTGTTTTTAACAAAATTTGATTTTCTTTGTTTTGAAACAATTTTTTTAAATGATATATATATTGCATTTGAAATTGTTTTAGTTTAATTTTATTTATTTTTAAAAAATATTTTCCTTAAAAAGCTTCAAATATTTCTAATATTTGTTTGATATCTATTAACATATAAATCTAATTCTAATTTTTTAAGATGATTTATATTACGTTATTCCATTAAATTTTCCAAATACATATAATTTTTATTTAACAATTTTCTATTCTACAATTGATTTGACTTTTTGATAACTATAATTGTATTTAGTGATGGTTAAAATTAAAAAAATTGTTGATGGAGTAAGTGAAAAAGATTTTAAATTTTTTTTTTAGATTGTTTTTATGTTAGCTTTTTTAGAAAGAAGAAAGATTAATACTAATGAAACTTTTGTAATGAAGTCATATTGGGTTGCGTGGACCGACATTTCTCTTATAAGTGGGCTTGTAAATGCTCATTCCCAAAACACAACAACACTTAAGGGGATAAAGTGTGAAATCTTTGGTTTTCTTAATTTATCTCTTTCCTTTCCAGCCTTACCAAGATGCAATTTCTTACTCTCTATTCCCTTAATTTCGGATGAAAAAAATTCAATCATGTAAAAAAATAAAAATTTTCTTACACTTTTTTAATAATAAAATTCATTTAAGAAACATATTTCGGATTACAATTAAGAAATATACGTCGGAAAGATTTTGATTATAACGTAGATTATATTTCTCGTAACTCTTAACGTAATCTCGAATTTTTAGGATTATACTTTTGTGTTTGATAAAAAATTATGATAGAATAAATACATTTATATAAAGGTGATTATTTTTATTTTTCTGGAATTTATGATTTCTAAGAAAAGAAAAATTCTTTAAATCCGTTTTTTATTTATAAATATTTTTTTTGTAAATCTTCTTTTAAGAAAAAACTTTCTTTTTTTGTTTGCTTCATGATTTACTTTTTTTATTTTCCTTTTTTAGTTAGAAAATTTAAATCAATTTCAGAAAATATTATGATCATTTAGAAAATTTCAAAAAGGTAAAAATAGAAAAGGAAATTAATTTTATTCCAATTTAAATCAATTTAGAAAAGGGAAATTATGAAAAGGAAATTTCAGAAAACTTTTTTAAAAAGGAAATTACTTTATCCAATTGAAATCAAATAGAAAAAGGAATAAATTATAAAAGGAAATTTTAGAAAAAAAATTTAAAAAGGAAATTTACTTTATCTAATTGAAATCAGTTATAATTAGATAAGGAACTAAATTTATAAAAGCATATAAATAATTTTTTTCCATTTTAAATCATGTTTGAAAATGAAGAATAGAAAATCAAATTTTAGAAAAATAAAAATAGTATAAAAAATAAACATTTAAAAACATCTTCCGAAGAAGAAGTAGAAAGAGGATTTTCTTTGTTCGTTAGGATTTTCTAGGGATTTAAGATGAGAGAGAGAGAGAGAGAGAGAGAGAGAGAGAGAGAGAGAGAGAGAGAGAGAGAGAGAGAGAGAGAGAGAGAGAGAGAGAGAGAGAGAGAGAGAGAGAGAGAGAGAGAGAGAGAGAGAGAGAGAGAGAGAGAGAGAGAGAGAGAGAGAGAGAGAGAGAGAGAGAGAGAGAGAGAGAGAGAGAGAGAGAGAGAGAGAGAGAGAGAGAGAGAGAGAGAGAGAGAGAGAGAGAGAGAGAGAGAGAGAGAGAGAGAGAGAGAGAGAGAGAGAGAGAGAGAGAGAGAGAGAGAGAGAGAGAGAGAGAGAGAGAGAGAGAGAGAGAGTATCTTATTAGCTCCATCAAACAAATGTTTCACTCTTTCGTCGGAGGTTCAGGTGAATCCAGTGGTGTATTTGTTAAGCTCTGATCAGCTACGTTGATTGGAAGCGGGTGGAGTCCATTGCTATTAAAGAAGATGCCTTCATTTGTGTGGAGTGGAATTTCCTACAAGTTCAAACTTCCATTTGCTACTAAAACACAAGTAGAGAAAAAGATAATGATACGTTTCTTGTAGACTCACATGTTTCCTTTAAATCTCTTGACCTCTCGGATAACAATTCCATCAAAGTTTTTCAAATTTTGTCTTAATTCTGATAGTTCTGTGAAAATTTTGTTTTTAATTTCTAGTTTTAATGGAAAGAGCCCACGTTTGAATTGCGGGAGGGCATTCAAAAAGAACATGATTTATTGTTTCTTCCTCGGCTCCACAACGAAAGCAACGTGTATCACATTGTATACCTCGTGATCGTAAATTCTTTGTGACCGATACACATCCAGATAACGCCTGCCACATGGAATGTTTCATTTTTGGTGGACAATTAACCTTCCAAGTATGAGCGAAAAGGGATTTAATAGTGGGTCCATACACAGTATCAGTAATTTCCGAATCAGAAAATATCTATTCTGCATCATATCCTGACTTAATCGTATATTTTTCATGTTTTGTATAATGCCATCCATCTAAGAGGATTTTTAAAGTTAATAAACTAATAATAATAAAATATTTTGTGAATATTTCAACCATCCAATAGTTTGAGATGGTAATAAACTAGAGAAATTGCAACCTATATACATAGATAATTAGAAAATTAGTTATCCCCTTAAAAACACTATTCTCTCTTTTTATCTCTCTCTAACTTCCCTCATGTTTTCTAATTTTTCAGTCAACTTATACCAAATAATAAAATCACTCAAAAAACTATTGGATAATTTTTCAAGTTTTGAGATCAGTCGTTCAAAATTTTATTATTTTTAATTTATTCGTTTTTGAGATACTTTTTAGAATGTTGTAAAGAGGATATTCTAATTTATAAAATATTTAAGCATGTGTTCCATATAATTCCTATAAATAAAAATATGTAAATAGATATAAAGTTGTATCTCATTCAGTTCAACTAATTTCAAAAGTTTAGAAATTATCTGATAACAACGTTTTACCCTTTTTTGGCTTTTTGTTATTGGATTGTTTGTAATTCACATATCTTTCCTCTCTCAGTAATTAGGTATTCATACATTATATTAATTTTAAGATTAATGTAAAAATCATATTGTAAAACTTACCATACAAACTAAACATGAAACTAAAACCGTGTCCATGTATGGGTCCTCAATTAAGAGTTAAATTATATGAGTTTAAAAAAAGTTTCAATGATACAAGATCTTAAAAGAATAAAATAAAAAAGAATTTTAGTAATGTAGATGGAAAGTTAAGATTTTAAAGTCGAAAATAACATGACGTGTAATAAATCAGGTACCACAAATAGATTGTAAAATTGTTTTTGGATTTGAAACTAATAGAAGACTTTTTTTATATAAAAGTTTAACCAATTGAACTAAAAATCTTATATAATTGGATTTCTAAAATATAAATATAAGTTGGAGGCTTATGTCGGATTTTTTTGAGTGATTTACACATAAAGGCACTTTCCCAAATTTTTCTTATGGTTTAGACACTTTTAACTAGGTAGACACTTTGGGTCTGGTCAAAGACTTTGAAGCCCTCAACCATGCTATGTCTATTTTAGTTTGTCAAACTTTTCTGTTTGGTTTGGGTTTCAAATTTTGAAATTTGAATATTAGATCTATGGCCCAACTCCCAGTTTTTATCTCTTTTACATTTTTCTAACCTTTTCAGTTTCTACAATCTGTAAAAAAACTAAAAAACTTACGGCCGCCAGTTTCTCATCACGAGCAGAAGCTTCCGTTTAATTTCCGACGGTTCATCAAATTTCCGACGTCTGTTTTAATTTCAGATCTTGATTCTTCGTGTTCTGGTTTCTATGGAAGGTATGTAATTTGTAGTATATTGTTTGCTTTGTGGTTTACTTTTGCGATTTTGGGTTTTTTGTTGAGTGGCGGTGTTTCCAATTGTGTGTGTACAGTTTCCGGGGAGCTCTAGTTGTGACGACAAACTCCCGGAGAGGATCTTTGCGACATACCGCTATCCTAGTAGGCGGTTGAATGTTTACTCGAAAGTGGAGACTTTGATGTTCGTTCGAAAGGAGCTCGAGGGGACAGATGAGTTCGAGACGATCCGGCGCTCCTGTTTTGGAAAGTTGTTTGACCTAGCCACCTTAAGGTGTTCCATTTCTTGCAAGCTCATCCACGCCTTGCTGACCAGGCAACTATTGACAAAGAAGAAGTACGAGCTGTGGACGGTTTTCGGTGGACACCCTTTCAGGTTTTCCCTGATGGAGTTCTGCGGAATTACTGGGTTGCCTTCGCATGAGCTCGCTGAAGGTTATGACCACGAGTATCAGCTACCAAACGTTGACTCGTCCTATGAGTACTGGGAGAAGCTCATTGGTCCAGATAGCCAGGCGACGTTGGTTGATATAGCTGTAATGCTGACAGAGGAGCCTGGTATGCCGAGCTGGCGTCGACTCAGGCTGGAACTTATTCTCATTGTTGACGGCGTGTTGATTGCCTTAACACAGTTACATAAGCCTACACCTAAATATGTGAAGATGGTGGAAGATTTAGATGTTTTTTTTGCTTTCCCCTAGGGTCGGGAGTCATTTCTGTGGACAATGAATACGATGAAGCCAGCAAGGAAAGTGATTGGTAAGTGTGAGAATCCCGTAGGTGTTTTCCATGATCAACTACAGCAAGCATCTTTGCGGCTCTATGGTTTCCCACTTGTTCTCCAACTCCTAGCTTTGGAGGCTATCCCACTACTGAGAGCTCGGGTTAGTAGTCACGGTGGGACATTGCTAAATTACTCTGATGATCATCACCCAAAGTGTTCTGGTCTATCATCAGAGCAGATCATAGCGACGGAGAAGGATCCAAAGGTAAATTATTTGTGCAACCACGTGTTCGTGGTGCGTGAAATTGATTTGCGTCCACGTGGTCATTTGGTTCCTTTTATTTTCACTGTTATCCACGTGTTCACTTTGTTGTTATTCCAACAGCTGGTCATTAACCCGCAAATTGGGAAGGACGAGATCAACTGGGATGCTGATATATTTGGTTAGGACGATGAGATCAAGGACAAGAAGGTGGAGTACATGTTCAATCTAATTACTTCCTCCCACAGGTTTAAGAAGACTGATTGGCCCGGTGGTGATTCGTCGTTGCCCTTTATAATCCTTAAGAAGAAAGCGACGGTGGGGGGGTCGTAAGAGATGTGTCTCAAGTAGGGAAGAGGATGAGTTGAGTGAGTACAGGTCTAGGAAGCGTGAAGGAAAAAAGGTTTTCGTTGAGAAGAAACAACCCCTTCAGAAGAAACAGAAGAGATTGAGTGGTTATTTTGCGAAAGAGGCACATGCAAGTATGAAGCAGATTGAGTGGCTTGCTGGTCGGGTAGAAGAGCTTTCGGAAGCTTTAGTCCATTCAAATGAGCGTATTGATAAGTTGGAGAGGACGTGTCGTCGAAGGAAATGAGCTCGTTTGGGGAAGCTGTAGTCCCAACTTAAAGTTATTAGGCACCGTGTGAAACGTTTTAGGAGCAAAAAAGGAGTGGGTGCCAAGGTTGTGAGTGATAGCGATAGCCCTTCATTTGATGAGGAGTTCCATTTAATAAGCCTAAAAGATAACGATGGAGTCCATTCGCATTGGATAGGAGAAGAAAAGGTACGTCTATAATTGTTTGTTATCAGATATGAGGTTTGAGTTAGACAATCTTTATAAAATTAGCTGAAGGTAACCTTTGTTTTCAGCAGAATAAGCATTCAAGTTCCAGGACCTCCAGTGAAAGCATAGTTGGAGTATTTGTTGGAGAAGCTGATGTGGTAATTTAATTTTTAGTAGTGGTATAACATGTTAATTATCTTGCGTGATTTGATATGTGGATGAAATTTGTGTTCAGGTGAACGAAGTAAAGGGTCAGAGTGTCGTAAATGATCCGGCGGGTCGAACAACGGCGGTGGAGAGTGGTGTAAGTGATGTTTCCAATTTAATTTTTTTTCTCGAGTATATTTTATTTTATTTTGGAGCTAAAGTTTATGTTTGTTTCAGGGTGTTCCTGATTGTCAACGCAATTTGGGTTTGGAGTTTGTTTTGGTAGGGGGCATTGATGAGGTACCTTGTTTGGTTAGTGAGAAAGTTGAGGGAGAAGAGCCGAAGCAGGTAGAGGAGGAGAGGGCAATTGTGGATGGGGGAATTGGTCAGTCGTCCGGTTTTGGCGTCGCTGTGGATGAAGATGTCGTGGACGAACAAGCGGTGGACAAGATTGTCGCTAGCATTTGCAGTGTGATAGATGGGGACCCTGTGGATGGTAAATCTGTGGACGGTTGTGTAGTTGCTGATTCGGTTGGTTTGAAGTCGGAATCCGTGGTTGAAAAAGCTTTGGTTGTTGGTAACGTGGATGAGTGTAATAAAGACCTTGTTGTTGATGGTAGAGGCGTGGACGAGGAAGACGTGGACGTAGAGAAGGACGTGGATGACCAAAATAAAGAGGTGGATGTGGAGGTAAGTGACTCGTCTCCAGTTAGGAGTAGACCCAAGTACATCCCTAACTATTTGGTCCTTGGGGTCCATCGTGTATTAAGAGAAGTCATCTATGATGGAGAATGTGTTGGTTCCGGAGAAGGATGATCTTTTATTCATGTTTTTGAGCAGGTGCTACTCAGTAGTGGTGATGTGTACGTTTTGTGTTATTTATGTTATAAAATATTTATTCAAGACTATAAATTTAGAAACATCTGTAATGGTTATTAAAATGTTGCAGGCTACATGTCGGCGGTGCGAAGTACGACTTACCTAATAAGTTTTTACATTGGTAAATAACTATATCACATCCCAGTTTGTATTATTTTTGTTCCGCAGTCACTAATGTAATATACGAATCCAGCATATGGAAGTGTTGATGGATTTTATAGGTCGGAAGCATGCTGAAGTTCTTCAATCTCAGCGAGCATGTTTTGTTTCGCCTTGGTTTATTAGCCATCTGCAAGTGAAGGAACGTTCATTTAAAGCTGTTAAGAGTAGTTGCTGATAAAAGGTTGAAGGATTTAGTCTCACTCCCTGAGAAATTTTGGGTGCAAGTGTTGACACTATCTATGCACCAATGATATGGGCTGATAGTCACTGGGTTGGTCTCTGCATTAACTTGGATTTGTGGTCGATTGAAGTCCTTAATCCTTTCCCGTCATTTAAGGACATTAGGAAAGTCACCAAATACATGGAGCCTGTTGTAACTATGCTACCTTACATAGTCCGTAAGATGTGTCCACTGAAGCCGACGCAGACTCATGGTCTGAATCCTTTTGTGTGGCGTCGTTTGGAAGGTCTGTATGAGAATGTTCGTAGTGGGGACTGTGAGCCGGTAGCAGCTAAGTTTTTGGAGCTTCATGCTAATGGGGATGAGGAAGCAGGAATGGCAGCGATTACTGATGACCATGTGGACCTGTTTCGTAGACAATTCGCCGTGGATATTTACAAAGACATTGTACTCTTGCTGTATCTTCCGAAAGGTAGTGTTTAGGTGGTCATCCGGGTTATGACTTATGTATGTGCCTTTTTTGTGTGGTAAATGGCACTGTCGGAATATGTAATGTTTTGTTGTAATATTATGTAAAACTGATGTAGGAAAAAGTTGTGTGTAGAAGTGTTGAACATATAGAAAAGAACGGGTGACCACATGTACATGTGATGTACAATGTGGGTTTGGATATTATGGTGTTAGATACAATATTATGTTAAATGTGGATTTGTCGGTTTAAAATGTTATCTTTTTGTTTTAGATTTAGGAAAAAGACTTAATCAAAACAGAATTATTTACATACCTGAACACGTGGACGGTAACTTTAATCTGCAGACATAAGTGTACACATGGATACTTGTATAGGTAATTATAAATTGCAGACATAAGTGAACACATGGATACGTATGCGTGACCAAATGGATAGTTTGGCGGTGTAATTTGTTTTAAATTTGAAACCCGAATACATGCCCATATCACTAGTGAACACATGGACATGACTACAGTATAAATCGATATTGGTGAGAGTTTGACCACATGGATAGGTAAGTGTACACATGGATACGTGTATAGGTAATTGTAAATTGTAGACATTAGAACACATGGATACGTGTTCATGTCACTAGTGAACACATGGACATGGCTGCAGAATAAATCGATATTGGTGAGAGCTTGACCACATGGAAAGGTGAACATGTGTTAGAGTTCTGACCAGATCGGAAATAGGGAGTGAAGATAACAAATAACACAAATCTACTTGTCCATATTAAATATATGACCATTTAGAGAGAGAACATAGTGAGTTGTTACAAAAAAGGTTCAAAGAAAAAAAATGGTCATTCCTAGAAAGATGGTGGAAGCTCTATCCAGGTTGGTGTAGCTTGAGACGTTCAATCTGGATATAGTGTTCACCAGATTTCATATTGGGTTTGTACATGAGGTGCGGTTGTGTCCTTCTTATCCACATCGGCCACATCTATTAGGAACGGTTTTTGTCTTCTTTGGGATCTACGGCATGGCAAAGTGCATAAGTGACTGTGCAAGTCTACAAAGATAAAAACAAGAAGATGAACCTTACTGGGAATTCTCCTGCGGAGGGGATGCGCTTCTCCTTTGGGCGTCCGGAAGGTCTCCTAATAAGGAGGGGCATAAAGACTGAGTTCTTAATTTCTTCAGGAACGTCAACATCAAGGGGGGAAGCTTCTGGGTTGATAACGCCAATATAAGTATCGATCCAGTGCTGAGTTCTGTAGTAATCTCCCACAAGTTGAAAATATGGAAGACCCTTACTGTTGGCTGCTAACATGGCATGACCATAAGGAATGCGATATTTGTGGAACACTTGGCAAGTGCAGGCTTTGGTATCGAGGACGACATGATGAGTGGTTCCGAATAGGCCAACAACTTGGCAACTCCAACTTGAAATAGCATTGACCTTGCTACCTTTGGTGAAATTCATGTTGGTAGTCATAACTTTGTCTATTTCTGGAGTGACGGAGCCTATGCTTGACATAGATTTTGTCCTGCGTGCTGCAAACCATCTGGTAAGGAGGCGCTTGATGTACATTAGAAGCTCCACTACTGGGGAGGGTCTTGCCTTCCTCAAGGCTTTGTTCAGCTGTTCTGCTACATTGCGTGTCATCATGTTGAAGCGTTGGCCTGGGAAGTAAGCTCTTGACCAGTGAGCTACTCCGATCTTCTCTAAGTACTTTGCACACTCAGCATTTTTGGACTTGATGCAGTTGAATATTTGTCTGAAGACCCCGATACGGAAGGCATAGGCTGCTTGGCCGACTAGTTTTGTTAAACTCTTATTCTTGAACCTTGAATTCACATTCTTCTGGACATGTACAATGCATACTCCGTGATTAGCTTTTGGGAAGACAAGTTTGATGGCAGCTTTGATGGATGAATGGTGATCAGATATGATGGTAAGGTTGTTGCTGTCGGCGATGATACTTTCAACTTTCTGGAGGAATCAGGACCATGATTGGTCGTCACTGTCTACAACCGTGAAGACTAGAGGGAAGACTTGGAAGTTGACGTCTTGACCACTAGCAGTAAGGAATACGCCTTTGAATTTTCCAGATAGGTGGGTTACATCTATTACGAGCAAGGGGCATACCTTTCTGAAGCCTATGATTGAAGTTCCGAAAGAAAGGAAGACATATAGGAACCTTTTCAAACCATTGTCATCAGTTTCAGTTGCGAAGTCAGTGATAGTACCTGGGTTTGTTAGTTTGAGAAGGTAAAGATATTGTTCGAGCTGTAAGTAGGAGTTGTCGTCGGGTCCCCTCACATCAGTGATGGCAATTTCTTTAGCCCTATAACACTTCATATAAGAAGGTGAAATCCTGAGATCTTCTAGTATAAGTTGCTGCAGGTCACCGTCTTTGGGTCCTGAGATTGGGTCACCATATTTGTACTTGTACACTGCAGCAATCACCCTCGAAGTAGCATTCTTCATGTAGGCACTTCTTGTATCGATGCTGCACACAAGTGTTCAAGCTTTGCTGCTCGGATTTCATAGTATCCACTGTCGTTCAATTCGTTAGCTCGAATGCGCCAGTGATTTTTTGTCAGCGCACTAGAGGATGAAGTAGTGTCTTTTTGTCCGCGTCTGTCGGAAATGGAACTTGTTTTTTATGGCATAAATGGCTAAAGCAATGCGGCAGTCGTCTTTGCTTGCGTATAGTTTGCCTACGTGTACTTCATCGTCCGTTTCATCAAAATCCAGATCTGGGATATCGGCTGTGGCATATTGCATGTCGTCAAACATGGATGGGATATCAAATTTCTCGTCGGAGACGTCATCGATTTTCCTGGGTAAACCGGCTGGTTCAGAAGCGGATCCCGATGGGGAAGGACGCAAAGTTTCAGATGATTCCTGAACACGTGGACTCGAATTGGTGGATAGATAATAAGAAGGAGGACGTGTGGACGGGGGAACTCGTGGATGAGAACTTGATATCCACGTGGATAGATTCGGAGGAGTGTTAGCTTGGTGACCATGTGGACTGGCATATGACCCCGTCGGTGAGGAAGACTGGGTTTGTCCTGGTGGACAAGTTTTCTTTTTTCCATTGACTGTAATATTCCTCGATAATCAGATGATCAAAAGCATCGTTATTGGTGCAACTGTAGACACGGTAAGCACGACCGTTCGGTTAATTCAATCCAATCATAATTTCAGCTGCATTGGAGCCAGCATAATTGTTTTCCAGCAACGGGCTCTAGAATTCTTTATAATATCCACGAGGTCTGACATCCTCATGACTGATGTCCCTTGTGACAGCCTCATCTTCGTCATCATCTTCCTCGTTGTCACTGCAGATAGAATCCTTAGCGTGGTTGGACTCACTCCTCATCTTTTCCTCTTCTTGGTCCACATGGTTGAGGAGAGTCTCGTCATCTACATAAAATGGGTGTACCTTCGATGCAGCTGTGGACGCGCATCCATCAGTAGTAGGTGCTGAAGAAGGTCCTTCATCGAAGAGAAAGTTGTTCTTCTTAGGCGCTAGTGGTGTTGTAAATCCAATGTCGTTGTCATCAACTTGACTGAGACCATTTTTTTGGGTGGAGATGTCGAACTTCACAAACAAGTTCATGGCTTTATGAAGCTGAAAATGATGGAAAAAGTACTGAATGGCGCCGACGGAAAAAGTACTGAATGGCGCCGACGGAAAAAGTACTGAATGGCGCCGTCGTTGGTTAGAAGAACAAGAGGTGTGGTTAAGCAGTTGGCTAGCTCGTTCGTGTTAGGAGGCCAGTAGCTTAAGGATGCAGTTATGGGAGGATGACCATCACCGAAAAACTCCAACATAACGTTTTTCTGTAGGTCAAGTAGAGAAATCCCTTATGAAATTGAAAAACCACGAGACATGTGTTGTTTATCGACCACAAAATCCCAGATACGAGCATCGGAAAAACGCCATTCTCCAGCGAGAATAAGGCACTGTTCCGCCATTGCCGCCTGAAATTATATAGAAGGTGAGCAAATTCAAAAATGAAAGTAAGGTCTTTCAATTTGTATGTGAAATCTAACCTGTCGAAATGATATTGTGAGAATGCTTCGGAGAAACTAGATAGAAGGTGAAGAACTTTCTGAGAATGTCAACTCGAAATGAGAAAGTGGGTCTGAACATTCGGCAATGTCGGAAGAAGTGACAGAAAACAGGGGAAGAGACTCTAGCTGTGGAATAACGAAACCCAACAAATCTTCACAATTGATCTCAACCTTTGGATGAAAATCGACATCAGCGATGGCCATGGCGTCGTACAAGAATTCTCATTCATCATCGTCCATCTACGAAGTGAAAGACTCCGCGAATCCGTACGGTCTAGTGGGAATACTCATCTGCGTGTTATCCAAGCTAGGTAAAGGCAGCGAAGTAGATGATTCAATATCACTTCTTCCTTCAAAAGCTTGCCATTTCTTAAGAGCTTGAGGCAAAGATATGTCGAGATCGATACCGTATATGTCCTCTGGATTCTGATCAGACTGTTTCCATAGCTCGACGAGTGAAGATAGAATGTTGACTGCGTGTCCCATGTCTGGTCTCTGGTAAGGCTCACGTGTACTTCACGACTATTTTCTCAAATATCTCTGTGATTTTAAACAAAACTTTCATGAATAAAACCACATGTTTTGCCTCTACGTTCTAATGGACAAAGTATATTAGAAAAAGTGATCTTTACAGATTTGTATTGTCAAAAGTGATGCATCTTGTATCCATTATATGCCTCTTCCGTTGACAATTTGAACAGAGCAAGCATTGCAACAAAGGAGAAAACTCTATAAAGCAAGGATCTCACATCACTCATGTCCCAGCTTCTTGATCCCGTCATGTCACAATGGCTTACTACCAAAAGGGGAATCTGCTTCAATTTTTGGAGTTCCTGCTATATCGAGAAATAGCCAAATCAGTGCTAGTTTCATACCAAACAGACAATCATTACATATCGTTCTATTGCAATTTGCATCTAGAATGCATGTAATCTCTGTACAGTGGGAAAAATGATCAATTTGGATCCATGAAAAAACGTAGCAAAAGACTACAATAAAAAAGAAAAGAAAAAGAGCTCAAGTCGCAGGCCATATCACATCAGAAGTATCAGATAGATGCGAAGGACCAAACCCTCGCTAAAGCCAATTACATCACAGCTCAAGTTTTTGAACTAGATGGGGATTGAACCCGGGACGGTTCCGTGGCCAATTAAAATACTACCACTAGGCCACTAATGCTACATTGCTAAAACACCTTACTTTTTGCTTAATCTACGCAAAAAAAAAAACTAAGCAATCTGGTTGGGTCAATCCCTGCTTCTATGCTTCATAAGCTGGTCATTAATTTCCTCCATCTCAAATCAATAAAAAAAACCGATCGTTCACTTAAAGTAACAACAATTAAAAAAAAATAACTCACCGTTCTTTTCTTGATTTTGTTCTTTCCGAGTGGAATGAAGAAACTAAATTGTTAGAACACAAAAAGAAAACACACGCAGAGACTCATGAATCATGATCACTAAACTCTGTTTGTTTCACGAAGAATTAGTGTCCCTAGCTTCTCAACATGTTCCTCCTCCTACTTCTA